>PVJI01006645.1:40848-84534 GCA_004026765.1 Micronycteris hirsuta | reverse complement strand
TTGATTTGAGTCCCAGTTTCCTTATCTCTGTTGGTTCCCTGCAGATCTCTCCTCATTTGTTCAAGCAAGTTCGTTAATTTTTCGTCGAATTCTGAAAGCATCCTTATTACAAGGGATTTGAACTGTGCATCTGATAGGTTGGCTATCTCTTGGTCGGTTAGCTCTGGGGTTTTGATCTGTCCCTTTCTTTGGGCCATTTTTTCCCCCCTCGGTGCACCTGTTACTGTAAGGGGGGCGGAGTCTTGGGGTTCACCTGGGCAGGGAACCTCCCGGTAGTTGTGCTGTGACGTAGCCTCTGGGGGCAGGACCTGAGCGCACAATGGCACCTTCTCCGCTCCCCGCACCCACACCGCCTCCTGCAAGCACTTCGGGCCCCTCTGCGCTGGCTCCGGGGGTCGCTCCGGGGTCGGTGGACGGGCTGCACAGCTCCAATCCCCCGAGGGTCTCCCCAGCGAACTTTCCTGTGAGGCCCGGCGTTCCTCCGGCCGCGGACTCCACCCCCTCACCTGCTCTCGATCTGTGCTGTTGAGTTGCGCCCCGCCTTCCCCCAGGTTCTCTCTGCACACGAATGCAGACCTGCTGAGTCCACCGGTCTCTCGGCCCCGCTGGGTCTGATGAGCCGGGCGCAGACCGAGCTTCAGTCGGTCCCCGTCTGGGCAGCCCCGCGGGGAACCGCCCCTCCAACCGTGGACCTGCAGTCTGCTCACCTGCTCGCCGCGGGGTCGCCGAGCGCTCTCCCTTCGCTCTGCACCTTCTGGCTCCCCAAACTAGATGAATGTATCTTCTTTAATTCCTTGGTTGTCGGACTTCCTCTCAATATGATTTTCTGTCAGATCTGGCTGTTTTTGGATGTGTAGATTTCTGTTTTTTTCCCTTGTTTGGCTGTGCGAGGCGGTACGGTGCATTCACCTATGCCGCCATCTTAGGAAGTCTCTGAAATGATTTTTGATGAGCAGAAATGGCACAGAGTACAGGAGGTTTCAGTACCATCTTCTCTCCAAACCCGGTCCCTCCAGTGCCACCTTGAGAGGAGTGTCAGACGGCCCAGAAGGAGGGGCGTCCTCTCCTGACCCCTGGCTGGCCTCCTTGAGACGGCCCCCCCACCTCCCCCTTTGTGGGTATCATGCAGACCACACGCATGTGGACGCAGGCTGAGCGGGCTGTAGGAGTCCGACTCCACGCAGACTCGCCCGCCAGGGTCTCCCTGCCCCGGGGCCCTGTGCAGGGACACGTGACGCCTCCTGGTCTCCCCTGGGCTGTGGGAGCTTCCACCTTCCCGGTTTTCACGACCTTGGTTCGTGTGCACACAACCCACACATGTGCGCACGAACCCATGCATGCGCACACACACTGACTAACCCATGTGTGCACACCAAACCATGTGCACACACACATACTAATCAACACACACGCGCACATATGTACACACCAACCCAAGTGAACACACATTAGCACCAATCCACACACACGTACCAACCCATGTGAACACACAAGTACGGACCCACACACAGGTGCACACAAACCCATGCATGTACATGCGTGTATACATGCATATACTAATAGGTATATGCACACACCAATGCATGAACACGTGTGTGCTCACTCACCCGTATGTATACACATGTGTACTAATCTGTGTAGGCACATGTGTGCTCACTCACCTGGTGTACATATACAGGCCCATTATTCGGGGCTCAGTGAGCAGACCTTTCTGGGAGTGACCAGGGCAGGGTCGAGCTCGGGGTGCGGCCAGAGGAGCTGTCCTGCGTCTTCCCCAGCGTGTCCCATGAGGGGGGCTCCTGGCCCTGGGCATGGCTGGGTGGGGGAGGCTGAGCGGGTGCTGGGGGCTCTTCCCCTGCCCCGCAGGAGAGAAGGAAGGGCCAGGCCTGTCCGCCGGGACCCGGGGCGCTGCCTTCTCTGGTCTTGGCTGTGCCTTCTTTTGCTGCATCGGATGCGACCGGCCACCTGCTCCCCTGGGCCCTGCCCGCCGATGCCACAACTTCCCTGCCTGGCCAGCAGCCTCTCTGAGACCCGGGCGCTGGCTCCCACGCAGCGGGCTGCTCTCCCGGGCTGTCACAGCCGCTGGGCCAGAGACGGGCCCTGATGAGCCGCCGCCCCCTCCCTGCCCATCCCGCAACTGGCTGTTCCTCCCACAAAACACTGAACTTGGGAGTCTGAGGCTCTGGGCAGGGCAGTGCCCTGCGTTTCTGGGTCCAGCCAGCAGCGGGCACAGGGGCGCCTGAACACAGCGCGGGATCGGGGCCTCACCTGGGGCACCTCGGACCAGCTGCTGGGTGTCTCCGTGCCTCAGTTTCCTGCTCTGTAAGGGGGTGGGCTCATGCTTGTCTTCCAACCTGCAGGGTCGCCGGAGGGTCAGAAGGGGGCAGGAGGGTAACCTGCCCCCGGAAAGCAGGGGGCGGCGTGTGTTCTGCAACCTCACCCACTCAGTGGTGGCTTTGCCAGGGCAGTGAGGGTGTTTCCCCGCTTTGTCCGCCTCGGAGGGAGAGCAGGTTTGCACCATTCCTGCTGTCTCACCGTCCCGCCTGGGAGAGGCGGCCAGGCAGCTGGGGTGGGGCCTCAGAGGCTGGGCCCTGCTCCCCAGCCTTGGCTGAGCCCCTCCCCGCACAGCTCCAGGCTGCGGCAGCTTCTGCAGGCTTCTTCTTGGGTCAGGGGGTCGTGGGAACCACATATTCTGCCCCAACCCGGCGGGGACACCTCCACTCTCTCAGGGCCCCTCTGTCCGGTGAGGCCAGGACCGCGGGGAGGAGTCAGCGGGAGGGCGCCTGCCCAGTGACGTTCACTTGTGCCTCCCGAGTGACAACGAGGTCCTGGGCTCGGCTCTTTTGTCTTTGCAGACGCAGGACACGCAGACTTGTGCAGGTGATGGGGCTCCTGGGGGCATCCGCAGGACCAGTCCCCTGGCGGGCACCTGCCCTCCCTGCTGACGGCGTCTTCCCCTGAGCTCTGCTTCCTCCTCGGTGCGCGTTCCCACTCTGGGCCTGGAGGGCCGGCGAGGCCCCCCTGTCCTGGGAGTCAGAACCCAGCCGCCCGGCCTGTGTGTGCCTCCCCGTGGGGCTCAAGGACCCACGGGCAGCAGTTCTGTCCGAGGGGCTTTCTGCAGCCCCCGGGAGGGCCAGGGCAGGCTGGCCGGGAGGCTGGGCACCCTGAGTGACGGCCAGTCGCAGCCGTGCCGAGTGGCCAGCTCCGGGGGAGAGGAGGAGGCCCAGGAGCTCTGGGCAGGAAGCTGCCGCTCTGGCAGGTGGAGCCGATCCAGGGGCCGGGGTGGGGGCCCCGGTCCTGGGTGAGGCCTTCCTGGAGAGACTTCCAGAGACAGGCTCCGTGAAGTCCAGACACCTGGGCGTTTGGGGGCAGTGGCCTGGGGTTGCGTCCAGACCCTGGGCAGCATCACTCAGGGCCCTGGCTCCCTGGGGGCTGTCGGAAGGAACCCCCTGGGTACAGACGGGCCCTCCTGCCCCTGGGGAGGAGGATCTTGGCAGACCTGCCCACCGGGCCTCCAGCGGGTACAGAGCCCTCTGCACCCACCTGGCTGCCTTTCTCACACTCAGCGCCCCCACCCGGGCCCCGGGGCTGTCAAGGGACCCTCTAGTTGGAACTAGGCTGGCTGGAGGGGGAACTGCCGACGAAAACCACCCACGCCAAACATTTCCCTGAGCACTTCCCAGGGGGCCCTCCGTCCTCCGCTGTGGACCTTGCTGGGCATGGTCTGAGGGGGTCACACGCTGTGGGTGGAGGAGCCTGGGGGACGGATGTTTTCTGGGGCAACAAGCACGATGTTCTTCACTCTCCATAAACTCAGGTGCCTGCCCTGGCTGGGGTGGGTCAGTGGATTGAGCACTGGCCTGTGAACCAAAGGGTCGCAGGTTCGATTCCCAGTCAGGGCACACGCCTGGGTTGCAGGCCAGGTCCCCAGTAGGGGGCGCACGAGAGGCAACCACACATCAATGTTTCTCTTCCTCCCTTCCCCTCTGTCTATAAATAAATAAATAAAATCTTAAAAAAAATAAAACAAAACTTGGGTGCCTTCCCCTGAACCAGGCCCAGGCCCCACTGAGCTGGGAGGAACACTGATTTCTTTATCAGCAGGAATGAGATGCGTGTGCCACCTGGTGGGGTGACTCCCGCGCCCCCGCGGCTGGGGCCCTCCCCAGCGCCCAGCACACGCCTGCCTGGGGTCGCGGCCCCTCCGCTGAGGGCACTGGGCTGGAAGCAGCGTTCATTTGTGAAATTCAGTGTCAACTTTTAGGCTGGCAGGCCAGGGGTTTCAAGGGGTCTGGTCACCCGGGGCTGCAGCGGCGGCGTGTCGGCTCGGAGCTGCAGATGCTCCCAGGTCAGTGCAGTGATGGCCCATCTGTCCGCCTCAGCCCATTCCTGATGCCTCGGCTGGCGAGGAGGCCCTGGGGCTGACCAAGGGCACGGACTGGCCTTGGGGCTTCGGGCCAGGGCTCCTGCCCCTACCCCTGCCTCCCTGGGTCTGGCGCCTCGGGCCACTCAGGGTGGTAGGGTGAGGCACACCGCCGGGACCTCCGACACAGCCACGCAGGCCCCCAAAACCCTCCCGGACCCGTGAGGACCAAGGCTCCCGGGAGGTGTGGGAGGGCAGTGTTGGCTCAGGCCAAGACTTGGTGCTTTGCGGGAGGTCAGCCTGCAGGCTGGGGACTGTCTTCCTGTGGGTGGGTGCTTGGGGCGGGTGGGCGTCCTGGGAAGGGGTCAGTGGGCAGGCCTCCCATCTGTGACACCAGTCACCTGGTAGCCACTCCTGAGGTCCTGCTTGGGGCTCTGTCCCAGGTGTGCCTTTTGCCCCGGCACCGCCTGCTGACCCCAGCCGGCAGGGTCTCTGCCTACTCACTGTGCGTCCACCGTCCCCAGCTCCCTGAAGTTTTGATGAAACCCATGGCTTGTAGAGATGGCATGTTTGGGTCTGTCAGGACAGTGCCTCAGCTCGGCCACAGGGCAGCGAGGGACAGCCCAGGTGTGGCGCAAATGGGCAGCCACGGCCTTCCCCAGGGCGGCTCTGGCCTCCCATCTGTCCCGTGGCCTGAGGTGCTACTGAAAAATGAACCCTCAAAAGTGGGCAAATGACAGCAGACCCAGGCTGCGGGTGCCGCCAGCTGCCCTCCCCAGTGCTGGGGACCGGGGAGGAGGGTGTCTCCCTGGGGACCCCGGAGACGGCCCCCCCAACACGGGGGCTTGCCTGGGGAGGAGCTGTGCCCTCTGCTAGGCTGCCCTGTGCAGGCCCGAACCCAGAGCCCCAGGTCCTGCATCCAGCACGGAGCGTGATGCCTCCCCAGGACCAGGACCCGGCTCTCTGCAGGGGTGTGGCCTGTGGGCGGGGGCAGGGCCGCAGGACACACGGTCTCCTGGGCCCAGACGGGACTGGACCAAGGCAGGACCCTCATCCTGGCCATGCTGGGACCCGTGCCACGAGCAGGTTTGAAAATAAGATGCCGACCACCAGGGGCAGCTGTGTGGGGACAGGAGCCCCGTCCCAGGGGCCTGGCACCCTGAGGCGCTACACTCGGCAGAGCCCGGCGGGGCCAGGGTGTGGCCCCGCGGAGGCTTCGGTGGGCTCCATGCAGGCGGGCAAAGCCCCGAGCTCGTGCAGAAGCCTCCCTGGGCGCCCCTCCCCACCCACTAGGCTTTGAGCCCTCAGGGGTGGGGTGGCTCTGGGGGCCCACTCCCCCGAATTAAGACGCACGCAGTTCCTCCAGGAAGGGAAATGGATATCAACAAACTCCCACCCGCAGATCAAACCGCTTCCTCCTGCCGCCCCAAGGACCTCACGCCCCGCCCCCTCGCTGCCCTGCCCCCAGCCCTGTCCAGGCCCACGTGCGCGCAGGGCTGAGGCCTGAGGAGGGCGGCGTGTGTGTGGGGAGCTTGCGGTCTGTGGGGTCGGGGCAAGGAGACCCTCGAGGCTACAGCACTCAAGGGATGCCCTGTCCCTGGGGCCCCTGAAAACCCGGCCACAGGAAGCGCCTGGCCAGAGGGGAGGGCATTCCGCCTTCCTGTCCGCTGGCCGGGGCAGCCTGGTGGGGTGGGCCCTGACCCCGAGACCGGGACTTCGGAGCCGCTGCAGCTCAGCTCCCATGGGCGGCTCAGCACAGACCCAGGTTCCCAACTGGTGACTTGGTGACTCGGGGACTCGCTTCTCCACTGTGGGGTTGGGGGGGCTGAGCCCCAAACACCTCTGGTCACGGCCACCCGTTTACAAAGCCCAGCGAGTGTGGGAGGTGTCGGCACCCCCTGTGAGCCTTCATGACCACTTTCCAGGAAACACTCGTACGAGGGACCCCACTCAAGGCTCAGGGCCTCACCATGTGGGGTGGTGGGGGGTGACCCAGCCCACCTCCCAATTGCACACCTGCCCCTTCCGAGGGCCTCTGGAGGAGGGCCCAGAGCCCGACCCCGTCGCCGGCCGTGGGTGAGCCCAGCCTCTGGGAAGCCCCCCAGAGGGATGGCTGCTGTGCACGCTGGGTCCTGCCCGCCCCTGGCCGGGCTCCTGTGCTGGGCAGAGAGAGGGAGAGAGAGAGAGAGGTAAGCTGCCAAAGTGGTGGTCCTGAGTCCCTCATTCAGGGTCGGCCCAGCCCCTGGGTCCCCCAATCCCCTTGATCTGACCTCCCTTGGGGTGACCCTGCTGTGGGAGGCAGAAACACGGTCCGTGGGGGGGGGAGGGCAGGCTGGGGCAGGGGGAGGGGTCGGGGGAGGGGGTGCTGCTGTCTGGCCCCGGGTCTCAGCGAGTGGGTCTGTAAGGCACAGGCCGGGCTATTCCCCCCCGCCCCCCCCCCCACCCACGGCTCCCGCAGCCGGGTGGCCCTGGGCAGGGCCCACGGTGGGCCAGGCTGGTGCCAGGTGCTCTGGGTTACCCCCCTGCCGCCCCATGGGCTCCGAGGGGCCTGAGTCTTCCTGCTGAGGGAGCCTGGCCCTGGGTGGGGAGCCCCTCCTGACTCCCGTCTCCAAGGTCAGCTGGACCCGGTGTACGGGATCCTGCCTGCCCGCAGTGACACGCAGTGGACACCTGCTGGTCAGATGTGCTCCCAGGCCAGTGGGGCCACACCCTGTCCCCACCCCATAGCTAGCTGGCACCCCAAGAGGGTGGGCTGTGTCCCCGGACCCCACCCTATGGGGGAAGGCGGTGGCGCAGAGCAGCACTGAGCTGTGTCTCGGGGCCACCGGCCCTGCACCCGGGCCTGCTTCCCGGGGGTGCATCCCGGTGGCGGGGCTCACGTGGCCAAGGCCACGGCTGCCCGCAGGTTGACGGATTAGCTGGTCGCCGGCCCTGCTTGGCGTCCTCGCCCCTTCCTACGCTGGGAGGAGACAGCCGGCTCTGTTTATTTAGACTTCCTAAAGCCGACAGCTCAAATCAGGCTAATTCACCTGAAGCACACCAACCGTCCCGTGTTTACGTTACGGTTCTCCGCCCGGTAACCCGACCCTGCCGATCCCGCCGTGTCTGTGCAGCGGCCGCGGGCGCATCTGCGCCCCACATCGCCGCCCGGCCCTTCCCTGCAAGGGCACGCGGGGCTCTCACACTGGGACCCCGGGGCATGCGGGGGCCCCTGCGGAGCGGCCAAAGGGCCCCCACGGCCGCAGTGGGTTCGGGGTGAGGCCCTGCCTCCGTGCCCCCCGGGGGCCGCGGGAGGGGATGGCCCACCTGCCTGCTGGCCCACCTCACCTGGTGTGGGCCCAGCGAGGGGCCTGACGGTGGTCCCCAGGCGGGACACTGTCATGTACTGAGCGTCCCCCTAGGCCAAACACTCTCTGTGCACTGTCCGGGACTCGCCTGCAGCCCCTTTTGCAGAAAGGAAAGACCCTGGCCCGGAGTCACACACAAGCCACCGCGGAGCCGGTTGCAGCTGGGTCGGGTGCTCCAGGGCCCGCGGGCTCACAGAGCACAGCGGGTGGGTGGGACAGGTCTCCCCAACAGCGGGGCGGGGCTGCCGGAGGCACTGACCGCCCAGGGGAGGAGGGCCGCTTCGAGGGCCTGGCAGCTCCAGTTCAGGAACTGCCACCCGGGCGTTTCCTGCCGTCAGTCCCAGTAGAATAGAAACACAAAACGAAGGCCCAGGTCCATCGGGGGCGTGGTTATTAACCTTGGTTCCAGTGGGGCCTGGGGACCAGGCAGCCACCAGCGGGGCCCTCGGGAGGGCAGGCAGCAACGTGGACAAGTGTGCGCGGCTCACGGAGCCCACGAATGCCGGTGGGCTGGCCGAGGCTGCGGAGACTTCCCACGCCTTGTGCTCGGCCTCCAGTGGGGGGGCCGCCGACAGGGAGAACGCACCTGACAGGTGGACATGCACCTTTCGGAGGGCTGGTCGGAGGGCACACACAGTGAAATGCTGGGGCCTGGGTGTCGGGGGCGGGGGTCCATGGGCAGTCAGGAAGGGCTTCCTGGAGGAGGAAGGTCTGGGCAGGAGGCTGGTAGAGGAGCTGGTGCAAAGGCCCTGGGGTGCTGAATCTGATCTTGGTGTTGGAGGAACAGAGCCTTCTTTCCCTGAAGTGTCACAGATGCACACCCCAGCACCGCCTGCTCCCCTGGGTCCCTGGAGCTGTGGTCCTGGCCGAGAGGGCCCCACACTTGGGGTCCTGTGGCCTCTCTGGGACCCCTCGAAGCCTTGGGTCCTGGCCAGGGAAGTCTGGCCAGAGGGAAGGTAGGCCTTGCTTTCTCCCGTGTGCTTCAGACACCCCAGGGAGGCCCAAGGGGACAGGCTGGCCCAGATGGGGTGTGGGCCCCCATCTCCCGGCCCCGGGGGGCTGGTGGCAGCTGCTTGGGAGAAGAGGGCTTCTCAGTGGCTCTTCCTGTGGCCACATAGCCCTGGCGGTACGAACAGCTCCCCAGCCTGGGGCTCAGCTGGGCCGTGCCCCTTACCCTGAGGGCCTTGCCTGAGCCCTACCCTGCCGACTGGGTCGAGGTCAGCGAGCCAATGGGGGGCTGCCCAGCCGCTGCCGGGGTCAGGCCGGGCGGGGCGACGGCAGGGCCCAGTCCCCTGGGGGGCTGCCGTCCGACCTGTGTGCGCGCCCCTCCCCTGCGCGGCTCGCTCCCCCCGGGAAGGGCCAGGGCTGCACGGCGCCATACATCTCTGTCAAAATCTCTATGAATAAATTAACCTTTTTAAAGATTAGTGCACTCTAATACCTCAGGGTTTTAAAAACAGAACAAATGCTAAAAATATTTTGACAGAGCTTGCCGAGTTTGCAGGGCGACTCGACAGCAGAGGCCAGACCCCCGCACTGGGGCCCTCCTGGGCCCGGGGTGGGGGAATGGTACCGGCCCCCAGGGGCGGGAAGGGGTACGGCTGTCCTTCTGGGAGTGGAGAGCGTCCGGCCTGTTGGCCTCAGCGTGGACGTGGGGGGCTGGTGCTGCCGCCACGGGCCTCTGCTTTCCGTGCAGGAGTGCAGACCTGGTGGGGGAGGTGGGCCTCAGAGCAGGTGGGGATCTGCTGGGCTGGGGGCGTCCTGCGTGCTTCTCCCTGACGGCCAAGGAAGGGACGGTGTTCTAGGCTGCGGCCAGCACGTGCAAAGGCCCAGAGTCAAGAATGGGGGTGTCAAGGGAGCATAGGGGTGGGGGCCTCTGCGTCAGCAGTGGGTGCCTGTGAGTGGGAGGGCGTGGGGTCCCTCAGCCCTGACAGAGGGGTGCCTGGAGGCAGGAGGAGCTCGGCTCTCAGCCTGGGCGCAAAGGAGCCACTGCAGGTTGTGGGGGAGGGGGCAAGGGTGAGCCAGGACAGGCACCGGAAGAACAGAGGTTGGGTGGCCCAGGTGGTCAATGAGCCTGAACTGGGGAATATGGGGGCCCCCAGACCCCAAGTCCTCTCCTGGCTCCAGGAGCCTCTTCCTCGTGCTTGGCACCCAGAAGTAGTGGCATGAGGCAGGCGCTCAGTGGCTAGGGCCCCGGGGAGAGTGCAGGCTGGGGGCCCGTGTCCCCTGGAGCCCCAAATCTGCCTGTCCAGGCCCCAATCTCCTGGGGCTCCCCGAGGGCCCAGCGGGTGCAGCGTCTGTCTCCTGGCTGAGACGGGCGTGGGAGGAAGCCCCACTGGGCAGGCATGTGCAAACCCCCTTCCGACATCCGAGCAGCATGGAGACCCTCCCCAGGAGCCCCTCTGCGGGCCCGGGAAACGTCCGGAGGGACCCCGTTTCCCATCGAGCCTGGGCCAGTCCTGGCCACTGAGGACAGTGTCCGAGGACTGGCCGGCAAGGCAGCGGGGTGGAGAGAGGCCTCTGCCCTCAGGAGCCAGCAGAGCCCGGGGACGGGGGCGGTGGGAGGCTCGAGGGGCCTCAGAACGGGCCTCCGCTGAGGGCCAGACTCCAGGCTCTAACCCAGGCGGGCGCTGCTCCCTCTCCCGACGAACGCTCCTGTGTGCTGCCGTGAGCGGGCTCGGCTCTGCCCCACGCTCGGTGCTGTGCTCACCCCTTTCTGGAGGAACTGGGGCTCCAGCCCCCACCTGCTGGGAGGCGGAGGGCCTGGCTGAGGCTCCCACCCACCTCCCTGCTTCTCCTGACCCCTGGGGACCTGGCAGCTCTTCTCTGGCCTGTCCTTGAGTGCCTCTTCCTCCAAGAAACCTTCCCTGATCCCCCCGAGGCTGAGTTAGTTCTGGGACAGGGCAGGGCCTTCATTTCTTACAAGCCTCACGCCCTGGACGTGCTTTTCCTGGAGAACCGTTGGTGTGGTCATTGCTGGGCTCCTGCACGAGGCTGGACGGGGCCGAGGCCATGGCGTGGGGTCCCTCTCTTTCCTCTCTGCATGTCGCAGGGCTGTCTGGAGACAGGGACCCGGCACCTAGGCAGAGACGGGGTGACGGTGAGCATCCCTGAGTGGCTCTCCCACAGAGACGAGCTTGGGGGGGCAGGCGTGTAGGGAGCGACGCTTACACCACACAGCTGCCTCCTGACCCCTCCCATCTCTGCGTCAGAGACCGCGGCGGCCCCGCCCCGTGCTGCCGAACGTGGCTTCCCCCTGCTTCTGTACGGCGGGCCCTGGGTAGCTGGGGCTGTGGGCCATTGCTTCCCACTGTCCCAATTGAACCACATCCCTGGGGGCGAGGGAGGGGGCCCAGTGGGGCTGAGGGGGAGCTGCCGGGCTGGGGGGGGGTGCCATTTGCTTTGGGAAGCTTCCTGTCCCCTCCCAGGTACCAGGGGCTGACACTCGGTTTTTCTAGGTGTCCCTGAACACCCCGAGACTGGACCAGTGCCTCCTCTCTGAGTCCCTGCTCAGCTGTCCCCTGTGAGAGGGTACACCGCTCCATGCCCCTCCTAGGCTGCCCTCCAGGAGGACAGAGGGGGAACTGGAGGACCCTCGGTGCGTGCTGAGCGCTCGCCTGCCTCTCACCAGCTGGCCGTAACCCGGAGGCAGGCTGCTGTCTGAGGACGCCGAGGTGCAGGGGGGCGGAGGGAGCGCTTGCCCGGGTCAGCCCTGCACTGCCGGACCCAGGGGGTCGCGCTGCTGGCAGCAACGTCCGCCACGATGGCCACGGGGCACCACGAGGCAGGGGGAACCCTGCAAATCCCCCAAAGAGTGACCACAAAGGCGGCCCCCACCCGTCGGTCCCTCAGAGCTGGGGCAGCAGCCAGGAGTGCTGGGCTGTGCTGGGTGATGGGGCCCCAGGTCCCCCGGAAGCCTGTCCGTGGCCATACTGGGGCCACATGCGGGGTGCGGGGTGTTGCAGGGCTTGGCGGAGCCCACGTGAGGGGCTGGCGTCAAGCCTGCGTCTGGTCACAAAGGCAAACTCCCATGTCGGCCCGAGTCCTTTCGTCGCAAAGATGAGTTGGACCCTTTCGTGTGGATGTGACCCGTCTCCCTCGGGTGTCCTGCCTGTCCCGGGGGCCGGGGGCTGCGTGGCGAGGGTGGGGGCCTCAGAGGACCACGAAAATGAAGACAGCACAGGCCCCACCCGGGAGTGGCTCAGGGTGGGAGGGAGTGCCCAGGGTTGGGGGCGTCAAACCGGGGGGACTTCTTGGAGGAGGTGGCATTTGTGCTCAGGAGCAGCCAAGTTTTACTCCTATAGCCTCTGATATAATCCCCTTCCACGGGGAAATTTATACCCCAAGGTGGAGGGCAGGGCTCTCTACCTTTGTGGGCGAAATTCAGAGATGTGGTGAGGGAGGGGGAGGGAGGTGGACGAGGGGACATTGTATTTGAAAAGGCGCCAGCGTGGGACTTCCAGCGTCCCCAGATCCCACGGGGCAGCATCTGCAGGACCCAGGGTCCCCGAGGGTGGGGTGAATGAGTGAGTTGGGGGTGGGCAGGGGCAGGGAGAGATCCTTGAATGCTTAGATTTCTGTTCTGTGACATCCTGTGACCAGTGAATGACCAGTGGGGATGAGCCACCTGCCAGTGGCCGTCCTGCAGGCCCCACAAGGGGGCGGGGGGAGGCTGGCATCTCAGCGATCCATCGGGGGCAGAGTAGGGGGAGACTTCCTGCTCCCCGAGAAACCCTGAGCATTTTCCGCCATTCACGTTTGCGGGCAGCTGGCAGGGGCTGGTCTTGGGGGACGTTGGGGGTGGCCCGTCCAGCTGGCTCTGGTCAGGCCGGGCCCACCCGGCTCCATCCCGGGGCGGCCTGTCTGGAGCCTGGAGGCAGGACAGCACTTCCCGGACCAGCTGGCTCTCGTCTGTCATCCGTCCCCCGTCCCTCTGTCCCCACCTTGCTTTTCATCACGGAGCTGCAATCGGTGCGGCGCTGGCTGCCGCGGGAGTCTGGGTTCTGGGGTGGGGTCCCCCTGTAGCCGGAGCCGCCTGGTGGGTCCTGTGGGGAGGGGGCTCACGGGGGTCCTCCCGGTGTCCCCGGCCACCGAGCACCTCCCTCGCCCGTGACTGACGTGGAGACACAGATTTGCACAAAAGGTAATTCAACAAGCTTTGGACCCAATCCCGATATTTGCTTACAGGGACCTCTATTTATAGAGCCCCCCTTCTCTCTGGGGTCGGTCCGCCAGCCATGCATGTTCAGGAGTTTATAACTCTATTATTAAATTTAGCGTTGGCTGCGGTTTTAATTCAGGGCAAAAGCTGCATACTGGAATGTGCTTCAGGGGGACTGCCAGCCAGTGTGTTTCCAGGGGCTCCCCCCGAGATGGCCCAGGTGGGTCCGGGAGCCCCCCAACCGCTGGAAGGGAACTCCCTGAGCCCTCGCCGAGCAGGCGCCCCCGCGGCCCACCCCGCCCCGCGTCTGTGGCCCTGGGCAGCTGCGGGTTTACACGCCAAAGGCGGTGGCTGCAGCCCCAGGGAGGTTTCGGTGTGGACAGCGTTTGCTTTTCCCTCTTTGTGGTGGAGGGGAGCTGCCCAGTGGCCGCCTCCCAGGCCTTGGTGCTGTGGCCCGAGCCTCAGGGACCCTCGTGCCCCCCGGAGCGGGGCCGCGGGTGGGCTCCAGGCCCGAACACATGCTGAGCCCTCTGGGAGTTTGTGCCCAGTGTTCTAAACCAAGGTGGGCTTTGCGCGCGGTTGGTGCGGAGGTGAGGGGCGGGGCCGCGGCCTGGGCACGCTCAGTGCCCGGCAGGGGCTCGTATCTGCACGCGGCTGTTTGTCCCTGTCTGTCCCTCCTTCAGGCATGCCAGCTCCCCCGGGAGCCCGGCCGTCCAGGGGCTCCTCCAGCCGCTGTGGTCTGGGCAGTGAGGTGGCTGGAGAGGCTGGGCAGGCAGCAGAAGGGCCTGGCCCCACAGACAGCCGGGCTCGGGCAGTGTGGGTGGGGGGCGGGTCCCTCGAGTCCGCCGCGCAGCCCCCAGGCAGCAGGAGCACAGGGCTGGGCCCCGGGTGGCCGGTAGGTGGTGTTCCCGGCCTGCTTTCCCGGCGCCTCCGCCGCCTGCAGCCGCAGCCCCGTGCAAGCTGGGCGCATCTGGAAATGTTTGATTTGATAGAGTGTCGCTTTACATTGCAGAAATGAGCGTAAGCGGTTTTTGACCCACCAAGTGAGAAATGTGATCTGGGTTTACTGCCGACCCTTTAAATAAAAAACAGATCGCTTATTAAACCATTATCTATCAGGGCCGGGGAGGGGCCGGGGCTGCCCGATCTGCTTGGAGGGAGCCGGATGCGGCTCTGTCTCCGGGCTGGGACGGTGGGCAGCTGGGTGGGGGGCACAGGTCACTCGGTCACTCCCAGGCCCAAGGGGCCTGGCACCTCCTGGCGGCCCCGAACGCCCCTCTGCTGGCCTGGCGTCCGGTGGCGGTTTGCCTACTCCCTTGTGGGAGGACAGGGTGTAAAGGTCACAGCACAGCTGCTGCTTCGGGACCCCGGGGTGGGTGCTGCCGTCAGGGCAGCTGGAGGGACAGGCCAGGGGTCTCTCCAGGGCAGAGGGCTGGGGCCTGGCTGTGCCCCGGGGCTCCTGGGAGCCCGGCTGCTGAGATGCTGGGACCCGAGACCACCGCTCCCTTGTGCCTCCCTCCCAGCGACCTCGGGCCCTGAACGCCTCGTTCTCGGGGGCGGCCGTGTGTGCGTGGTGCGGACGGGCCCCGGGCAGCCCAGTCCCAGGCCCTCCTGGCTGCGAGACCCGTGGAGGGTCTCGGCTGGAGGGCTGTCGTGTGTGAGGAGCCGGGGACATTTTCTGTCTTCACAGCGCGCTCCTGATAACGGGGTTCCTGCGGCACCTCCTTCCCCCACAGTGGTTTCGGTGCGTGAGTCTCAGCCCTGCCCCAGGGAACCGTCCTCCGTCTGCTGCCCCAGGCCACTGGAGGCCCCCCCGGGAGGACAGAGGCAGGGTGGACAGGAGGAGGTAGGGTCTGGGGAGACTGGGTGGATCGAGGCGCGGTGCCAGGGCTGAGAGGCGACTCGTTCCGAGGACAGAGACCACTGGCCATGAGGAGGGGACGGTGCCGAGCTCTGGGCCTGGGGTTCGATCCGCTTCAATTCTCAGGGGCTCGGCGGGGCCCGGCAGGTCCCGTGGCAAAGCGCAGGTGCCGTTCACCACGGAGGAGACGGACCTGAGATGCACCCTTGCTGGGCCGTGGCCCTGTGCTGGGGGGCGGGCGGGGACCCCTGGGCCGGGTGCATGGCCTGTGGGTGCCGCTGCCACTCTCGATGGCACTGGTATAGCTCACAGAGCTCTGGGGGGTAGGAGCCCTGAGGCTGGTGAGTCTCAGATGCGGGAGGGACCTGCACCCGGGTCACCTAACGTCCTCTTAACAGCGGGGACGATTCCTGAGCACCAGGCCTGGAGCCTTCACCCACCACATGGGCTGCAGGCTGCCTGGGGTCCTGGCCCTGGGTCCAGGGGTGGCCAGCGCCGCGTCTCCCGGCTCAGTCAGGGGTGGGTGGGCAGAAAACACAGCGGCCAGTGGAGCCCGGAGGCCTGCGGTGGGAGCCTCACATTCCTGGCTGCATTCAGTCAGACACCTACGGGGTTGGGGGCGGTCACCCCGTCTCTGCACGTGAGGAAGAGGAGACCCAGAGAGGGACGGCCAACACATAGCCAGCAAGGGACGACCTGGCTCAGAGCTGCCGGGTCCCAGGGCTTGGGCCCCTGAGGTCAGGGACCCGGAGTCCCACCCCAAGCAGACATCACCGTGGGGGCAGGGAGGGCGGTGGGGGGTTGCAGCCCCGCAGCCCGGGTCCTGCAGCACCCACAGCGGCTTGCTGCCCCTGGCTGGGGCAGATTTATCTGTGCTGTCAGAGCCGATAGAAATACGAGGGCCCGGCTGCTGTGCAGTTTCAGCGACGGCTTGGCGGTGCGCACGCGTGATGTGCGGGCGGACGGCACCTGTGGTGGCAGTCCGCACACCGCAGACCTCGTGGGCTGCTTTTGACCTTGAACGGGGGCTCCGCCTGCAGCAGGGCCCCTCGAGGGTGGGTGGGGAAGTGGGGTGTCAGGTTACCCAGCCCTAGGGGAGCTGCCTCTCTGTGGGTCTGTGGGGTGTCCAGACCTGGGGTGGCCTGGATGCTGGGTCCCCGGGGGACAGTCTGGACCCAGCGGACAGCTGGTCCCTGGGGTCCTGGCAGCCACATTCCCGGTGTGAGTCAAGGAAGGAGCCCTGGCTCCTGCCCCCTTCCCTCTGGCCTGGGGCTCTGGCCGTGGGAGCCGGGCCCTCCCTGTCCTCTCTGGGCTCGACCCCCGATGCCCGTCTGTTTGGCTGCCCCCTGGGAGAGCTCCCTGCTGAGGAGCCACAGGCGTGGTGAGGCTTAGGACCTTCCGGGTCCTAGATTTCCTGCCTGTACCCCCACTTTGAATCGGAGGCACAGGGAGCTAGGGTTGCTCAGCTCCACAGCTGCATCCACCTTAGGCCAGGGGGTCCCTGGACATGCGAAGGGGTTCCATGTGCTGTGACATCTGCTCTGCTGGTCACGGGAGGAGGTGAGCACTGGCCAGGTGTGCGCCCAGCATGGTCACCGGGGCTGGTCTGTAACCCACAGCTAGGCAAGGGGGCTTCTGGGCTCCTCGGAGTCTGCACGATCCAGCCAAGTCCGCAGGGGCCACTCTGGGTCGCTCCCCAAGGAGTAAAACTCCGATGGAGCCGGCTCAGATGGGACACCTGCAGCCGCACTGCTGGGCGTGTCCTGCTTGCAGGTGGGTGGGCGTGGGTGCTCAGCCAGTGCTCGGGGTGGGGAGTGGCAGAAGGGGCACAGGTAGGCCAGCTGAGCCCACCCAGGTAGGTTTTACCACGTTCTCTGCAGTGGGGCAGGGGTGGCGGTCCCGCCGACACAGGGCAAGCCCTCTGGCCCCTGGTGCGCAGCTGCGGAGCGAGGTGGGTGGGGAAGCTGGCCACCCCTGCTGGGTGGGGCAGCGGTGGTGGGTGGCCAGAGAGGTGGACCACCATCCACAGGGGAGGTGGGACCAGGGGCTCACTCCCGGTGCAGGTCCTAGGTAGCACCTCCCACCCCCACGCTCCTGGGGACAGTGGAGCACCTCCTCTGGGCAAGGAGGGTTAGGGGGACTTGGCACACCCTCACGAGGGTCTACACACTCACCCACTTGTGTGAACACGCACTTGTGCGCTCACACTTCCCTTGCATACACACCCTCCCACTCCCCACCCTGCTCTAGTCCCTGACTAGCAGCCCCGCCCCGCCCTGTCCTGGCCCTGACCAACCTGACGGGCCCAGCATTAGCGCGTGCAGGGCAGGTCACTCCAACCGGGACGACATGCGTCCGTCTGGAGAGAGAGCGCATCCGGACGGCCCCCCGCTGGGCAGGAGGGGTCCGATGGAAGGGCGAGGGGAGAGGACAGGTGATTTTAGTCAGAGAGCCCCGGGGGGGACACGGCCGGGGAGCAGCCCGAGGGGCCTGCGCAGGGGCTTGGTCAGCGACGTGTCCAGCATGGAGGGGGCAGGGAGGGGGCAGCAGTGGGGGCACAGGGCTGCCCACTGGGCTCCTGCTCCCTCGAAGGCTTCCCTCCCAAATCCGGGGTGTGGGGCCAGAAGGTAGGAGCCTCCGAGAGATCGGAGTGTCCCCAGGGGGCTGTGGCAGGCCCCTGGGGAGGTCCCGCTGGTGAGGGCCAGCCCCATGGCCTAAAGCTCGAGATGGCCGAGGCTGGCTCCCCCAGGCACGGTGGCTGGGCAGGGACCCAAGACTCACTGGCTATTTCTGGGGAGACCTGAGGCTGCCAGACCCTGGAGGGCTCCTGCCACCCGGGAGGACGCTGCAGCGGCCTGCCTGCCGCCCCACGGGACTCCTTTGCTGAAGCCTCATTGCCGTGGGCTCTGGGGCCAGTCACCAAGGCTCCGGGGAGCATGTCACATCCTGTGCTGCCAACCTGGGGGTGGCACTCAGGCCATGCTCCTGGGCCTCGGGGTCGGGGGACTGGCGCCCGGCTTCTCCCCACCAGCTGGAGTGGACAAGCATCAGAACAGGGGCCCAGGCAGGGTCCACCCCTGGACCCCCACCAGTCCTCCTGGGCCCAGCTGCCAACAGCGGCCCAGTAAGTGTCTGCTGCACAAACACCAAGACCTGGTGTGCACTTTCGTTCCTCATGCGCAGGACGCCCCTCCAGGCTGCGAGGGCAGAGACAGCCTGCTGAGGATGCGGACACAGGGGAGCCCAAACCAGGCAGCGCCCTCGACCTGACGCGCTGGCGTGGGGGGTGTGACGTGGTGACTTCTGAAACCCCATCTCACCAAGGGGCCCGGAGAGCCGCGGGGGCTACGTGGGGCCCACTGGCTCTGTCCTGTCCTGCAGGGTCCACCACCCCCTAGGACCGGGGCCACGTGGGCGCCCGCCCCAAATGCACACCCGCCCTCCCAGGTCAGCAGCCCTGGGTCTCATTACCTCGAAGTCCCCCGGCCCCGGAAAATACCCCAAATGGGAACCATGCCTGTAGTGCGATCCTATCAGCCTCTGCTGGGACTGCAAATGTGCTTCCTTCCGCTGGTTTTCATGCGCCACAGCGGTGTGGGTGTGGGCGGGAGTCCGGTGGGCAGGCAGGGCATCCAGCCTGACCCACCTCTGGCCAGCCAGAGGGCAGCGGGTGGCACACAGCAGGGTGCGGCAGCCCCGGGGCCACCGGGTCCTGCACCACCTCGGACACACCAGGCGCTGGGAAGGAGGGAGCCCTGGTGGGCGGGGACCCTCCCCGGCCCGTGTACCCGGCTGTGCCGGCAGCAGGTCTGCAGGGCGGCTCTCCGAGTCCCTGGATCACAGATTCCTGTCACCCCAGAGGAGGGGACGCCTTGGGTCAGACGCGAGTGGGTGGGTCGCAGCCCACGGATGGTCCCACCCGTCACTGTGGGCCCCTTGATTTGCTGTCCCTGTGCCTTTAACGGTCCCCCTCGGGCGCGGGCTGCCAGCCCCTCCCCGGCCCACGCCGCCCCGTTCGGCTGAGCTTGGGAAAATCTATTACGGCCGAGCCATTAATCTGGGGCTGCCGCCGCGGGCGCTTTCGGGCCCTCCATTTAATGGGCTGCTTCCTGAGCTCCGGAGCCATGCTGCTCGCCTCCCTTGATCAGCTTTGTTTAATTATCAAAATATTTGATGCAGAAAATTGACATCAGTTCTGAAGGTTCTGCCCTCCTCCCCCAGCCGGGCTCCCGGCGACACTGCGCGCCTCGGCGCTGCGCCCTGAGCCTCAGAATAGCAAGTGGGCCGTGCGGGCCGCACTCGGCCGGGCGACGTGCAGGCACGCTGCCGGCCTGGGGCCGGGCGCGGGTGCCGGGCCCCTGGTCCTGCCAGCAGCCCGCCCTGGGCGCCGGGTCGCGCGGCGAGGGCCGCGTGCACAGCCGGGGGAGCCTCGGGGAGCAGCTGGAGCTGGGGCCGGGCTTTGCTGAGACCCCGTGGGGGCTCCGTGCCTTTGTGTGTTGGTGCGCCCTGCACACCTGAGCTGGGGCTGCTCCTGGCCGTCAGCCGCACGGGGCCCTGGGCCGGGTGCCGACCGCTGTGTCCTGTCTTCTGGGCCGTTGTCAGGGCATCGTCCCCCCTTTGGTCAGGAGCCCGGCCACCTGGAGAGCAAAGTCCCTCCCGGAGGGACAGCACAGGCCCGCCTGGCCAGCTGCCCGGGCCACACCTGTGGCACCGACCTGGGGACGCTGGAGTCACAGTGTGGCCAGGGGCTGCTGCACCGCTGCCTTAAGGCTCATGCTGACCCTTCCACGTGCTGGGCCCAGAGGCCCCCAGGGTCCAGCGCCCAGGCTCGGCCCGGGGAGGGCAAAGGCGTCCTCGGTACATACCTCCTTTCCGGCCCGTGATGCGGGGGCTCACTGCGGGCCCTGTTTGGGCCTCAGGGCGCCAGTGTCAGCTTCCAGAAGGTTCCTCCTTCATCCCTCCCCCATTCCCGGGTCTGAGTCCATCTGTCTGTGTGGGTCAGTCTGCTTCCAGCGGTCAGCGGCTGCCGGGTTTGGTCCTGGTCCGAGTGGTCAAGCTTAGGACCCTGCCCTGGGTGCTGGGGGCAGTGGGTACCACGGCGTGCCTTGGAGCGGGGGCTGGGTGTGCACACGCCAGGGAGGGGCGGGAGCTCGGCCTCGTCAGCAGCCGGGGCAGCAGACCCCAAAGTCATTTATTTGCTCCCGGTTCTTCAGCCTTGGCTGTGCCGGCCAGCGCCGGCCCGTGAGTGCGGCTTATTTTCAGATGGCAGATAATTTTCAGAACAGAAAGTAGTTTCAAGGTTGAGGAGGTACCATTACGGGGAACAAACAGCGGTCAGGCTCAGACTCGAGGTTTTCCTCGCAGTCGGGTCCCCCAGCGAGCCTCGGGGCGGGCGGCGGGGGGTCACACTCTGGCAGGCGGCTGGCGTGACGGCTCCGGGGCTGCCTGCAGGAGAGGGACACGTTGTGGCCAGCACCCTGGCACGAGGGGGCGGCCGTGGCAGCTGGCGTTGGGCCCCTCTGGCTAAAACCCTCCGTGTCTTTGTGCCGTCTCGGCCAGTCGGCTGATGGAACACGCCTCCTGGGAGAGACAGGTCACATTCTGCTTTCGGAAGTCGGGGCAACGCTTCCTTATCTGTCCCCTGCCCCCCACTGCCAACACCCAGTCCGCATCCACCCTGCCACTTCCTGTGCCTCCCACGGTAACTCATGCCTGCCTCCAGCGCGGCCACGCGCAGCCTGCCACCCCGTCAGGATGAGACCGGAGGCCACCTGTGCCTGGCCGCCTCCCCAGGGGGACCCTCTGGGGAGTGAGAGCAAGCCGGCGTCCAGCAAGGGGGGGGCCCATGTTCTGGGGAGCGGGGCCTTCGGCTTCTGGAGCAGGAGCTGGCCAGATGCCATCTCCTGCCCTCGGGGGTGATTTTTCCTCAAAATGTTTCCACGAGTCTTTGCTGATTTCTATGGGATGGGGGTGTGTGTGTCCTGTGTGGCCAGCGATTGGAGGGGCTTTGGGGACCCTGATCCTGGTGGGACTCCCAGGGCAGGGCCAGGGCCACGCGGGTGGGCAGGGAGGCCTGGGCTGCTCAGCCGTGGGGACCACTGTCCTGGGCTGATGACATGAAGTCCCACAAACTGAGGGCTTACAGTTAGAGCGACGGACTCTCCCCGAGGTCAGAGGTCAGAAGCGCAGGCGTGGGCAGGGCTCCCGGGAGGCTCCTTCCTGCCCCTTCCAGCTCCGGGGCTCCAGGCGTCCCTGGGCTTGTGGCCGCCTGCCCCCGGTCTCCGCTGCATCGTCACCCGGCCTTCCCTTCCCCTCTGTGTCTTCTCTGGGTTAGAGCCTTCCTAAATCCAGGGTGGTCTCATCTGAAACCCTTCCTTAAGTCCACCTGGAAGACCCCTGGAAGTTCTTGAATAAGCTCACATTCTGGGGTTCAGGGTGGACGCGAATTTGGGAGGACCCTCTCCAACCCCTGCAGAGGGGGACGCGGTTTCCCTGTTTGCGCTGAGGAGCCCGGCAGGGACAGGCAGTCAGTGTGGTGGCTGGTGTGGGCCCACGGGGCAGGTGGCTGGGACCCAGATGGAAGGAGGTGGCTCCGTGGTGGGCGTGGCTCCGCGGTGGGCGTGGTGTGTCTATTATTGGTACTGTGCATGCTGACCACCTTTTTTCTTTTTTAAAAATTATATTGTATTGATTATGCTATTACAGTTGTCCTGATTTCCCCCACTTTGCCCCCTCCACCCAGCACCCCCTCGCCCACTCAGGCCGTCCCCCCGCCACTGTTCAGGTCCGTGGGCCATGTGTATAGGCACTTTGGCCACTCCATTTCCTACACTGCACTTCACATCCCCACGGCTGTTCTGTAACTGCCTGTTTGTACTTCTTCATCCCTCCCCTCTTCACCCCTTCCCCCCACACTCCCCTCCCATCTGGCAACCGTCAAAAACGCTCTCCACGTTCATGATTCTGTCTCTGTTCTGCTTGTTTGCTTAGTGTGTTTTTAGAGTCAGTTGTTGGTAGTTGTGTATTGCCATTTTATTGTTCATAGTTTTTATCATCTTTTTCTTAAATAAGTCCCTTTAAGATTTCATATAATAATGGTGATAATGAACTCCTTTAGTTTTTTCTTGTCTAGGAAGCTCTTTATCTGCCCTTTGATTCTAAATGATGGCTTTGCTGGTAGAGAAATCTTGCTTTTCATGACTTTGAATATTTCTTGCCAATCCCTTCTTGCCTGCAAAGTTGCTGCTGAGAAATCAGCTGACCGTCTTATGGGAACTCCCCTGTAGGTAACTAACTGCTTTTCTCTTAGAGCTGCTTTTAAGATTCTCTCTTTACCTTTGACCTTTGGCACTTCGATTATGATGTGCCTTGGTGTGGGCCTCTTTGGGTCCACATTGTTTGGGGCACTCCGTGTGGTAGGTGTCCTGCAGGGTCCAGAGGCGCCTCAGCTATCGCCCAGGCTGGGCACTCGAGGCACACCCCCCGTGGAGGGTCAGCTGTGCGGGGCAGGGTGGTGGTGCTCTGCCATGTCTGTAGTCGTCCACCGAGTGCACAGGCTCCGGGGCTTCCCAGACGGTGCAGGCCAAGGTCAGCCCCGCCTGGGTTCTGCCGGGGGCCAGCTGCATGAGGTATCAAGCCGTCTGAGACAGCTGCTGCTGGTGCTGGGCCTGGGGCCACTGAGCAAGAGGTGGGGAGGCTGGGGGCTCACTGCTGCTTGTTTGAGCAGAGTTAGAAAGTTGCAAAGCATGAGCCAAGACCAGCCGTTCATATGGAAAAGTCACTGTTAACAGCTTTGGTGGACCAGGAATTTGGGAGGGACGGAGCCTCAGGGGATCTCCAGGTGGGCCAAATAGTGTTAGCCAGGTTGATAGAGACCCAGATAGGGCACCTGCTGCCAGCTCTGTGGCTCTGTGGGCGGGGGGGCTCAGAAAGGGGACGGTGGCCTCTGCCCTCATTTTGGTCTGGCAGAAAGCTGTCCCCCAGCTCTTGCCCTGACACCAGACACCCTAGTTTCTCCCTGTATAGCGCTGGTGCCTTTCAAGCAGCTACCCTGATGCTGGAGCTCAGAGGCAGCGAGTCTGAGTAGGTGAGTCCAGGTGTGGGTTCTTTACAGGGAACTGCTTGGGGCCCCAGCTGTTTCTTCCTCTGACTCAATCCCCGCTGGTTTTTGCAGCCAGAAATTATGGGGACTGATCTTCCTGGCTCTGGAACCCTGGGCTGGGGGGCCTGGTGTGGGGCTGGGACTCCCTGCTCCTGAGCTATCCCTCCTGAATTTTTACCCACCACACATGGATGTGGGACCAGCCCCTTCTGCATCTGCGCCCCTCCTGCCAGTCCGGATGGATGTGGTTTCTTCAATTCTGTAGTTGTCAGCCTTCCATTCAACTCGATTTCTGACAGTTCTGAGTGGTGGCTGCCCTATCATTTGGTTGACATTTCGATGTGGTTGTGCGAGAAGGCAAGCCGTGTGTACCAGGGCCGCCATGTTGACAGGAAGGTGTAGTGACCACTTTTAAAATCACAGTTGAACTGAGTGTGTGGGGGTAAATGAGCAGACTAGTGAGTAAGCATGGTAATAACCTGCCATTCCCCACCCTCGGCCCGTGGCCTCGATCTCGTCATTCTGGAAACTGCTTGCAGGTGCGGGCCAGGTGAACTGCAACCACTCACGCAGGCCTCGGAACGTGCACGGCGGAGGTGCTTTCTCCTCGCTGCGTCGGGACCTCTCGGGGAGGCTGAGGTGAGCGGCACTTCTACCCGTCTCACCTTGTCCCCCATCCGTGGGGTGTTTCAATTTCCAGCTCCCAGCTCAACCTGTGGCCGTCATCCTGGGCAGGGCAGGGGTCCCCATTTGGGCAGCTGTGCTGGTCTGTGCTGCGCGGGGATGGCCCGGCGGCCGCCTCCGGCAGGGCTGGTGCTCTGGGCCCGCTGCCCGCCGACCGGACACGTGGGGGTTAAGGCTCCTTGCGACAGCGCGGGCGCCCTGGGGCCATCGTTTCCATTTGTATTTGTTTGTGGTCAGAAGCCGGCACAGGCCAAGCTGCAAGACCTTGACTTTTCCCTGACGCTTACAATTATTGCCGCCCCGGGGACTCATTTTCTGCGGGGCCACCCGCTGACCCAGCCAGACCCGTGTCAGCCGTCACTGCCAGCCCCACGCTGTCCTCAGTGCTGTCCCCATTGTCCTGCCTGCTGAGCAGGACACGCCTCCTGCAGTCCCAGGACCTGCCACTGCAGCTCCGCGCCCATCAACCGCAGCACCCCCCCCCCCAGACTTCCACCCTTTAAAGCGCTCATGTCTCCCCACTCTGGTGAGCCACGGCAGGGACGAGAGAGCAGCCAGCCACGCAGACCTCGCCACCCAGGCCCTCTGCCGCCCAGGCCAGGGCAACCTTCTGCTTGATGCTCTGAGGTCTGGGATCTTCTCACCTTCGGACGGGGAAGCATGGGGAGCGGGGGAGGGGGTAGACCTGCCTTTCTCTCTCAACACCCCGTATGCTATTTCCTAAGTGACACCACTGAAGCCACTCAGACCCCTCACCCCAGCACACACGGTCACCCTCAATCCTGTGCCCCCAATGTGTCCAGGTCCACACCCGCGCCCACGTGGACATACATGGCCTCCCATCCCCCCGCCCCGGGGAGGGCGCTGCGCTCAGGGCTGCCCACCTCAGAGCTGGCCTGGCGGTGCTGAGATGGTGGGGGGGGCCTCCCTGAGGTCGGGCCCCCGTGGAGGAGTGGCTGCTGGGGAGGGAGGGGGTCTGAGCCCCCCAGCACTGCCCCCCAGCACGGCAGCTGGTTCAGCCCCAGCCTCGCCTCTGTGGCTGCTCCGCAGACCCGTCTGGAAAGTGCTCGCTGCCCCTTCCAGCCTGGGGGCTCGGGTGAGAAGCTCCGTAACCGTACACCCCGCCCCATATGCGCTGTGGGACCCCAGGAACAGGAGACCCCTGCAGCCACAGCCCGGGTCACAGGTGACTGTGGGGGGAGCGGAGGAGTGGCCCCCTCAGGGAGACTTGGCCCCGAGCCCTCCTCTGGCCACTCCTGCCCCCTCTGATTGTGATGTCCTGTTGCCCTTGACTGACATGCCAACCCCTGCCAGTGACCCGTGGGGCAGACCCTGAGCCTGACCTCAGTGCCCCCAGGGCCCCGACCTGTCTCCCCCACTGAGTCCCCCACAACCCAGGCTGAACTTGTTTCTTCCCAAAATGCAGCCCCCCCCAGACCTTCTGGAACTCTTGGTGGCCCTTGCCACTGCGGGAGCCCCGTGTGGGTGTTCCTGTTCCCTAGCCCTTTGGCTCTTGAATTAGGCCGATCTCTGAGTCCTGAGTCTTCTCTGCTGCTTGTCCACCGTCCCACCATCACTCCCAGACCAGCTGGTCCCCTGCCCAGAACACTGCCACCCTCTGGTCAGGGCTGCTGGGTATCACCCTCCCTCCCTCCCCGACCCCGTGGCCAGACCACTCAACCCTCCCCAGAAACTGACAGGGCCCATGGGGTCTCTAGGTGTGGCCCCAGCCCTTTTCTGCCTCATTCCCACCATGTCCCCCAGGCCCGATGGCCCAGCCTGAGGGATGGCTTTCTGTCCCGTGTCCCTCGTGCTCTGTCCCCATTCTCCAACTGCCCCCTCACTGCCCACGTCCAAGGTGAGGCCACTCCCCCAAGAGTGGGCTGGCCTGCTCAGCATGCTCGGCTTGTGCTCACTGGCCAGTGCGCACTGAGTGCCCTGAACGCATGTGGCTGTGTGACGGGGGTGCCGTTGCCCTGCCTTCTGGGCATCTCTGCCACTGATGGCTGTGCGGTGTGGGAGGAGGCCCACAGCCAGAGCGGGGTCCGCAGACCCACAGGGCAGGTGGGAGAGGTCCCAGAGACAGGTGACACTCCGGTGGACCTTGCAGGGGGAGCAGCCCTTGGCTGGAGACAGCGGGAGAACAGGTGTGCCCGAGGGAGAGAGAGCAGAGGCTCTGTAGGACCAAGAGCATCGTGTGGTGTCCCCGGGGGGGCGGTGGAGCTCCTGGTAACAGCTCCAAGGGCTCCCAGGCCCATGAGGTCCTGGGCACAGGGAGGGAAAGGCATGTCCGGGCTCTAGGACATCCAACCATAGTGGAGACAGTTCCCTGGGAAGAGCCAGTCTGCAGGGACTTCTGGCTCATCACTGAGCCTCCACCAGCCACCTGCCCCCTCAGCCGTGTTTTGATTTCTGCTTAAAGCTCCGTGGTGTGGAGCCCCAGGCGTCTCCGCTATGCTAATGGAGTCATGCATAGTCGATGAGCGTGTCAGCGTGAGGCTGGCGGTGTGTTCAACCTCGGGTAATGAGCCCGGCAGGGGCTCCGGGTGGCCCGATGATCCGTCACTGTCCAGGGTGGTGGGGACCGTGGGCACCGCAGCCCCCGGACTGCAGCTGTGGCTCTGGGAGGGGGCCTGGACGTGCACCTGGTCCCACAGGTGAGGGGACGCGCCCTGCCTGGGTGGCGGCTGAGACAGGCTTAGTTCTCGAAGCCCGTGCTCTTCAACTCGCACTCGGGGCCCCGGCTGTGCGACTGTGGCTCGGCTGCCCAGCCTCTCTGAGCCCCTACACCCCAAGCTCCGTGGCGGCGTCTTCCACCGTGCTGCAGTTAAAAACTGGGGGGCCCGTGTCCTGCCTCGGCCCAGCCCTAACACACAGCGGGGAGGAGGGAGGTGCTGTGTCCACTGCCCACGGAACTCCTGGCATTCCACGGGACGTGGTTTGGGAAGGGCTGCCCAAATGCGGGATCCTCTACAAAGCAAAGAGGAAATGGGCTCCTGGTGGGCGGTCTCGGGGCCCGGACACGGGGTGGAGGTGCCCGGAGACACTTGCGTTTTGGGTGAACCACGAGCCGCGTGGTGGTGTCAGGATGCCCCAGCATCGCGGGGGGGCACATACGAAGGACAGAGCTTGCTGCTTGTCTGACAGTCACACGGGCGGCCGTCGGGGCTGGCACCCTTGGGACACCGTGGTCCCGGTCCAGCCACCCGCATCCACTCAGGGCCCTGGGAGGGGCTGGGCCTGGGGTGAGAGGCCCTCCCGAGGTGGCTCCGCTCCCTTCTCCCGACAAGTCCCATGGAAGGACCTGCATGTGCCCCTCGCTCCGGGGCTGAAGGTCAGGAGGCCTTCCCAGTGGGTCCCGGCAAGGTGACAGCGATGTGGGGTGGCAGGGCCGCCTGTAGCGGCTGGCAGCCTGGGGACTGGGTGACCACGCCTTACACAGGGGCCCACAATGGCTCCTGACCCCTCTCGGGGGCTGCCACCCCAGCCGCAAGTAAGGGGCTGGCTTCCCACAGGCTTGGGACGTCGTGGGGGGGCTCCCCTCGCCTTGCACAGCTCCGGCCAGGGCCCGGGTGGGGCCCCGCGGGTGGCTCCGGGCACAACAAGCTCGTCCAGGCCTGGGCGGCGCATGCCCGCTTGTCTGGCGGACCTGTGGGCTGGCCTGGGCCCCGCCCCCCGGGCCACCGGCTGCCCGGGCTCAGGGGGCAAGCGTGGGCAGGCAGGGGGCAGCCCACCCACCGGCCGGCCTCGCGGGGCCCCCGCGCAGGCGCCACGAAAACGCCTCGGCCGCTGCCACGGGACCCGAGCGGGCGGGTTCCTGAAGCCATCGCCGCTGATCCGTGGCGGTCGGGACGTCTCCGGGAGGGAAATGTGGAAGCAATTACGGCGAGAGCCGTTGTTTGAGCCGTTCCCGAAGAGACACCAGGCCCGGCCGCTGCGAGCCCGGTACGCACACCCTAATGAAGCAATTAAGGCAAGGGTCCTCCGGCTTTGATCTCGACGGGGCGATTTTTACAAAAACATCACGGAGTGATAGATACCCATAACTCAGGGCCCTTAATTGTACTTAATTTGTTTGGAATACGAATGTGCATTTAATTAAACCCGGCTCGGCCCGCATGCTTCAAGCAGGCCTGTCAAGGAAAATTAAGGCCCAGTTTGCTTTCAAAGTTACTGGTTTCTATCAGGCAAGGACGACGGTCCTCCCACAGGAGGTCAGAGATAATTGGGCCGAGGCTGCTGCCCCCGAACGCGGAGGGAAGGCCCCGCTGTCGGAGGGGGTGGGAGGGCGGGGAGGCCTGAGGAGGGGCGGCGGGGCTCCTGGCTCATCCAGACCCGGGACGGAGGGCGTGGGGGGCTTGGCTGGAGATGGGGGCGTGTCCACAGCCGGGGCCCGTGGGCCTCGGTGTCTCATCGCACGGGCCCTGCTTCTCGGCCTGGTGGCCTCTGGTGCGTGTCAGCCACCAGGACACACACGAGATGTGGAGCGTGGCCCAACCCACCCTTGAGATAGGAGGTGGGGAAACTGAGGCACAGAGCGGGAGCCTGTCGTGGTCCACGGTAACGTGGCGTGTTCTGGCACAGCGGTGGTTCCGCCCTCGTTGGCGTCTCTCCTGTCTGCCCACAAAGACCCAAGAAGGGCCCCTGGCGCTGACCCGGGACTGACCTCACGACCCCAGAGACCGGCTGGAGTGTCCATCCTTGCCCCGGGGTCACTGTGGGCAGCTGCTGCCAGCCCGACTTGGGCTTTTGTACCCTCGGCCTGAGGACCCCACAGGCCTCCCATCGCCAGGGGCCTGGGGGCCTGCAGCCTGGACCTGGGGCGGCCCCGCTCACGGAGTCCTCCTGCTCCACCATGGTGACCACCGGGGACGGCGGGTGACGTCCTTCCTGCAGGGGCAGCGAGGAGGTGCCAACCCACCTGACCCCTCTGCAGGAGCGGACCTGCCTCTTCATCCTCAAGGGGCTGCTGCCCCACTGGGGCCCCTGTCCGTCGGTGGGGGTCTTGCTGGCAGCAGCCCCCAGGGGTGGGAAGCTCACGCCTGGCAACTTGCAGACACACGGGGAACTCGGGGGCTGGAGACACCGCCGGCGTGGATGGGCCGAGCTCAGCGCTGGGCTCCTCGTGGCTGCTGGCCTCCTCGGCCCTCCCTGGCTGTGGACTTGTCACCCCGAGTCTCCCTGAGTGTGCGTC
Source organism: Micronycteris hirsuta (assembly GCA_004026765.1). Taxonomy (NCBI): domain Eukaryota; kingdom Metazoa; phylum Chordata; class Mammalia; order Chiroptera; family Phyllostomidae; genus Micronycteris; species Micronycteris hirsuta. Next base: position 55,823 of record PVJI01006645.1, on the reverse strand, counting down.
TGTGTCCAAGTTTGTCCTTTCACAAGGTCACCAGTCCCACGGGACAGGAGCCCCCAACTCCACTGTGACCTCATCCTAAGCAGTGACACCGGCTGTGACCCTGTCTCCAAATGCAGCCCAAGGTCCTGGGGCGGGGGCTTCAGCATATCGGTTTGGGGGCCTCAGCGGTTGCCGAGAGCGTGAGGAGCTGGGGGCACAGAACCAGCCTGTGTGCCGCCAGGCACGGCCATGCGGCAGGGCGGGGGTGGCAGGGCCAGCGGAGCTGCCGAGCACCCGCCACGGACGGAGGCGGGCGTTGTCCTCGGCCCCTGCAGGCCACCTCTCTCCTCTGCTGCCCGGCCCTGTGTCCCTGAGGAGGCTGACCCGCAGGGACACCTCTCTGTGGTGCTGCCCTTGGGTCCCCCGTGGGGTTTGGCCAAGGAAGCCAGAGGGCAGGAGAGGCAGCTCCATCCTCCACCCGCCAGGCTGGGGGAGGCCACCACGTGGCTGCGTCCCCTTGCCCCTCAGCCCTGCCGCTCCCTGTGGTGGCCGGTCACAGCTTCTGCCCTGTGCTTGCACGCTGGGCCATCTCTCCCCTTCCAGGTTCCCAGTGCCACGGTGGGTCTGCAGGTGAGCCAGACCCCGGTGCCCTTCAGGCCTGGACGAGGCCTGTCCTTCCAGTTGACACGGCTCACAGGGCAGGCGGGGCGGGGGCTGCCTGGGGTGGACCCTGATGCCTGGGGGTGCTCCGAGAGGACCCCTCAATGGGGGGGGGCCGTCCTTGAGGACTTTTCTGCCTCCACAGTCTTGTGGCCCCTTAGTCTGCAGCCCATGCTGCCCCTGGGCGCTTACCTCTCCTGCACTCGCTGGCCGTGGGGAGGGGGCCGAGGCGTGCGGGGTGTCTGTCTCCGCCGAGGGGTTCCCTGGGCACAGCCCTCACGTGGCCATCTGGGAATTTTCCCGGCGTGTCATTCTCGTAGATGTCGTTACCGTTTGGAGTCTGATATTCAGGCAATTTTGTTCCCAGGCATCATCCTGTGCCCTGGTAACGCCGGCGTGGGGGGCGGGGGTGAGACGGGAAAGTCTCGGAACTGACTGTGGAGCAGGTGCCACTCAGGCCGGAGAGGTCCTGACCTCAGCTTCGCTGGATGGGGATCGAGCATGTGGCCTGTGGAGTTCAGCCGGGTGCCCCCGACACCCTCCCCCCAGGCCACTATGAATCTTTGCCTGGGGCCGGAGGCGTGTCCCAAAAGGACTTGGGGGTGGGCTGCCGTCCCTAGGACGGCAGACCCATGTCTGAGCTGCCCGGGGCCGCGCTGTGTCGCCCAGAGGCTGTGGGACCACAGGCAGTCCGGCCTGAGTGTCCACCTGGGCCCCACTCAGGCCCCATGTGTCCCCGTAGCTGGGCTCCTTTTCTGGCCAAGTCTGTAAAATGGGTTCATTCAGAAAACTTTCCCTAACATTTAGGCCACCCCCGCAGCCAGTCTGGGAACGGCACTGCGGCACTGACTCCGACTGCGGGGTTCCGGAAAGGCCACCATCCAGTGACGGTGAGAGACCAGGGGCTGTGGGCGGGGCGGGGCGAGCAGCAGAGGGCTTTGGTGGGGTCACCTCTGTGTACATTTGTCCAAACCTGTGTAACGGGCAGCCTGAGAGGGTCCCTAGGTGCAGCAGTCCCGAGGTACACCATGACTTCAATGGTGCCCTCTGTGGGGACGTCGGCCGTGGGGAGGCTGAGCGTGCTGGGGGATGCGGTTTGCTCCAAACTGCTCTGAAAAATAAAGTCAACTAAAAAAAAAAAGAAGCACCTCGTCAGGGGCCGGCGAGGCCTGAGGACGCGGCGGGTGCACGCCGCGTGCCTGGCACAGTCCCAGAGGCGGGAAGGCCACACCGAGCGGCCAGCAGGACCCAGGCCTGGGACAGGTGAGCCTGTGTCACCTGCAGGAGGCAGCCTGGAGGCAGGCAGGACAGGGACGCGGCCCCTGGTGTCCGTCAGGAAGCCGACGAGACAGGGCCGGGCGCTGCTCAGTCCTGCAGGGGGGTCACGGTGGGCGGGAGGGCCCCTCGCCCCAACCCGGGGGTCCCCCCCGCACTCTGCTGGGGACAGTCTGCCGCAGGGACTCCCCGGAGGCCCGGGGGCCTGGCGGCTCTCAGACCCGAGTGTGGAATCTTTGTTAGCGGCAGACATACATCTTTTAAATTATAAATCGATACGTAGTTAATTCAAGAATAGAACTCTTCTGAATATTTCATGCTGCCTGTGCACCGCGCCCTCGGCCTGTGTGCTGATGGAGCGGCCGCAGCGAGCCGGGCGCGCTCCTTCCCTGAGCCCCGACAAGGGTGGCTGCAGGCCTGAGGGGCGTGCCCTGCCCTCGCCTGGGGCCAGGCTGGCGCCACTGTGATGCCTGCGAGGTGACCCTGGAAGCTGGCGTCTCGTCTGCCATAAACCACCGCTGTCAGACGCGGGACGTCCTGGGCTGTCCTACCCAGCAGGGGCCAGCCGAGGACCACGTGTGGCCCCAAGGACGAGAACAGCCCTGGGTTCAGGGAACCGGTGCGCGGCCGGGCTGCTCCCTGGCCCCCACGAGCCGTGTGGCTGGTGCTCACCTCCCACCCTTGGGCTCCTCGCCCGTCCGTGTCCCAGGCCCGGCGTGGCTCCATGCTTGGAGCAGCAAGCCTGCGCTTGTGGCTGCTGCGGTTGAGGCTGTGCCGGTGGCCACGGTTGCCCTGGGATCTGCTGCTCGGCCACGGCCTCGGAGCCAGCGCTGGTCGCAGCGCCAGCCGGGGTGCGGGCTGACAATGCCCCTCTGTGAGTCCTGGTGCCCACCTGGCCCTGCGGAGGGTCCCTGGGTGAAGTTTGGGTGGGCTTGGTGATTTTCTAGAAGGCCAGAGAAGCTGGGCCTCTCCTGACCGGGCCCTCCTGGCTGCGTGGCTCTGGGTGGTGGACGTGTGGCGGGCACCCGTGATGAGAGATCTGTCTGACCACACCCTCGCTTGGCTGTCCCGGGCCCTCACCAGGCTGGAACGCCGGGGGTGATGGCACCCCGGGTCAGCGGAGGGGTGGGGGGGCTGTGCTCTGCGGAGGATCGTGCTGGAAGTCAGCCTTCCGTCCAGTCAACACCCTGGCAGCCACACAGTGTGGGTGGGCCCAGGTGCAGGGCCCAGGACATCGTGCCCCCGAGTGGCCCGTGCCACCTGCCCCTGAGCTGTTGCTGGCTACTTGAGATGGGGGTGTGGGGTGGCGATGCTCAGGGGCTTCTGGTTAGCAGAGCGGCCTCGCCTGGCAGACTGGTGCACAGTGGCCACAGCGGCGTCCGCCCAGCTGGGCGTGGTGGGTCACGGCTCAGTCTCCGAGGTCTGGGAGCATTGGCCCAGGTCGGGGAGGGACAGCTGGCCCTGGGCACCGCTTCACTGCCGGACCACCCACCCTGCCTTGCACCCTAGAAAACCACTCTCGAGGGGCGTCCCCCTGGGGTCCCAGGACACCTGACCCCGGGAGGCACTCTGGGGGAGCTGGGCTGGTGCTGTATGCAGTTGGTACCACATTACTGCCCCGTGTGGCTCCTCCAGGGCACTGTAGACCTGGGGGGATTCCAGTGCCCAGTGCTCCAGGCGGGTGAACATGGCTCCATAGGGCCTTTGACTCGGGTCTCTGAGGGCCTGGAGACTTGGGGCTGTGGTGGCGGGGGGGGGGTGCTCTGGGGGGCCTCTGCATGGGTGTGCACCCAGAGGAGCCCACAGGACACTCCTATTGTCTCTCTTGAGGTTGGCTCCGCCCCTCGTCCCAGTGTGGGCCCGTCAGTGGGAGAGGGGAGGCTGTGCAGAGGTCCCCACCCTCGCTCCGTGGGGAAGGGAGGCAGGCACCCCTGGGAGCCTTCCAGTTGAGGGGCGCAGGCCTCACTCCCAGAGACCCACAGAGGGGGCCCGGGACCAGGTGGCCAGAGGCTCGGGGCCCTCAAGGCCAGGACAGACTGCCCCACGGGGACCTGCCGCGTCCTCAGAGCAGGGGGCGGCCCCTCCTGGCGCCGCCAGCCGCGCGTGTGCGCCCCTGGCCGCCCGGGCTCTGAGGCCTGTTAGCTCCGCTGACAGAGGCTGCTGCTGTGACAGTAGATTAATATCTCTTTAATCAGCCAAAATGAACATGGCACGCCGGTGACAGTCCAATTTTCTGCTGACAGATTGTGGCCCATCCAGGCCCAGCGCTCAGCTGATTTTTATTTCTGCCGGAGATAATTCAGCGTGGGAGGACCAGCCACCGCCGGCCCGGCCGCCGCCTCCCTGCGCAATAAATCTCGCCGCCGAGGCGTTTCTCAGGCACCTGTCAGGCGGCCGCCGGGGACTGAATGAGCCTCCGCAGACCGGTGGCATTTAGGGGCCGTCACAGAGCCGGGGGGCACGCGTCCCCGCAGCCGACTCCGGGCCTGGGCGTGCCTCTTCCTGGGGGTGGGCACGGGAGTCTCTGAGGCCACGGGGATGGGAGGGGCTGTGGGGGTGCACAGCATGCGTGTGTGCATACATGTGCGCACATGTGTGCAGCATGTGCTTATGTGCACATGCGTGTGCTTGTGCACAAGCTTTGTGGGACTCTGGCCACCTCTCCGGGGCTGTGGGAAACCCCTTCTCTCTCCTGCTTTCTCTGTGGGGGCGGACGGCAACCCTGTCCCACCGGCTCCGAGAGGAGCGTCCGGTGAGGCGGCAGGTAGATGCTGGCTCGCAGCTGCCCCTGGACAGGCGACCCTGTGGGTGACGCTGGCAGCCCCCGGAGTGGGCGGCCGGCCCCAGTGAGGAATCCTCTGGGGGCTCTGGGCACTTCCGGGCGGCTCTTTCACCCCCAGTCATGCGGCTGGCACGGCCCCTCGCCCGTGGGCCTCAGCCTGCAGGTGGCTGGGTGCGCCCAGCCTGCTGGCAGCCCTTCCTGGGAGCCCCTGTCCCAGGAGCTGCACCCTGCCCAGCTCACTCTGCCCCTGCTCATCCTCCCTGCACCTCTGCTGGCTGAGCCGCGGGGGCAGGGGGTCTGCTGGGGCTCAGCTATTGCTAGCCTGCCTCGGTCATTCCCAGGCAGACGGCCCCTGGGCTGCTGCCTCCGACTGGGCACCGTCACAGATGCGTTCACAGCCCGGCAGGGAGAGGATGGAGGAGTGAGCCACTGACCCCTGCCCTGCGCAGGGCTGTGCAGTGAGGGCAGGGGGGCTCGGCACTGTAGCTGGCTCACCCTCGCCCCTTCTGTTCCTGGGGCAGACACCACTCCCATGCCGCTGTTCTCTACCGAGCTGGGCCGCTCTGGCCGCAGCGTGGATCCTCTCTGGGGCAGCATCCTTCCCCGGCCACGCCTGCCAGAAGCACAGAGTTGCAGGCCCAGCTCTGCCCCTTGGCCCCGCCAGGACTCAGGACTCCGGACTCCGGCCCCCAACCCCGCAGGCACGCGGCACAGCTGGCCCGGGCCACGTGTGGTGCGTGCACGTCGGCGGGGACAGGACGTGCCGCTGTGCCCAAACTTGAGTCCTCCCTGAGCGGTTCAGTGGGTCCACGCAGGGGCCTGGACAGGCGCTTGCGGAGTCGAGGTCCCGGTCGGGGGGGCGGGAGGCGGCCTCCAGACCCTGTGTTCGTGGTGCTGCCCGAGAGGGGTCCCGAGGCCCAGCCTGGCCACGGCTGCCCGAAACTTTCCGAGTCTGGGGGTGACCTCTGATGACCACCCCTCTGCCATGGCCAGCCCGTGGCCTGAGGGACAGTCCTGCAGAGGCTGGGACCCGTGTGTCCTGGCGTGAAATGTTCACATGTGCACACACGTCTATAACACGGGCACGCACAGCTCCCTGCCTGGCCGTCCAGCCCTCAGACAGCACGGCACTGAGGCCTCTGGGGGCCATCTGCCCCCCGGGCGGGGGCACCCCTGGTGGACCAGCCTCGGGGTGCCCGTGGGGGTCAGGTCGCAGCTTGTGCACATCGGTGTGGCTGCGACACGTGGGGAGAACCCACGGCGTGCTTCACGCCGCAGACCCGCTCCGGTGGGCACGCGGCTGTCCCCTGCTGCACCTGTCTGTGGCACTCACACGTCCTTGTCCGCACCTGCGCACAGATGCCCCAGCGCGGCGCCCAGGCCAGGGCCCCTCCAGGCGGGCGGGCGGGCGGGCAGCTGACGGGGGGGGGGGGCTCCAACCTAAGTCCCCCAGGCTGTGCAGTTCTGAGTCTCCGCAGACCCAACGGCGTGTCCCCCCACCAGGCACGCTCCTCCGGCTGCGCCAGAACCAGGGTCTGAGGACCCCTGTCCCTGGGCGGGTCTTGATCCCCAGGGCCGCCCCGCCCCCGGCCCGTGCCTCGCGGCTGACAGCCTGGCATTTCCCTTCCTGCCGCTCTTTCTTCTCCTGGCCGCGTCGACAAGCCGGCCCTGCTCCCTGACAGACGGAAATATCAGCCTCGGTCCCGGGCAGAGCGGCTTTAAACTTTAACGAGAGGCGTTAATGGAAATACAATGTACGGCCCCCCTTCAGACGTGGGGTTTCTGTTTTATCAGGGAAAAAGTGCCCTAAATAATAAATACACTATGTGTGTTTCAGTCTTTACATGCGTGAATATTTAAAACACGCAAAAATGTGGAAGACGCATTGGCTGGGAACAAAAGGAAACACTTATTTAACCCAAAATGAACGAGTGAAGGGGGTGTGAGCAGGGGGTGGGGACACAGAGCAGATGCCGGCCCGGCGGGGGCTGGGGCCAGGGGCCGGCCGCGGGGTCGCCTGGTCGCAGGGTCTGCCCGGCCGTGGAATCAGCCCGGCTGAAGGTTCTGCCCGGCTGTGTGCAGCAGAAGGCTCGGCCCACCCCCAGCCCGGGCTCCTTCTGCTCGTCATCTCCCGACCTGCTGTCTGCAGACTCTGGAAGCCCCCCCACAGCCCTGCCACTGTTCTCTGTGCGGCCCTGTCGTTTCCCGGACACCCGGACACCCCTGGTTCATTGGTGTCTCCGTGGCTCTTCAGCGCCCGGCTGTGTGAGCTTCCCAGGGCTGCTGGGACAGCCACCCGCAGCTGGGGTGCGAAATGAGAGACAGGAGCCTCCTCTGAGCTGTGGAGCCGGGAAGTTCAAGGTCCGGCCCCGGGCAGGGCCGTGGTCCCTCCGGAGGTGCTGAGGGAGGCTTCTTCCTGCCCCTTCCGGCTTCTGGGGGCGCCAGGCATCTCTTGGCCTGTGGCTGTGTCCCCCCAGTCCCTGCCTCCGTGGCACCACAGCTGTCTCCTCCCTGGGTCTCTGTCTCCTGTTATAAGGACGTCGGTGGTGTTGGATGAGACCCACCCCAATGCCCGTCACACCTGCAAACACCCCGCTTCCACGTAAGGCCACGCTCACAGCCCCGGGGCCAGGGCCTGGGCGTTTCTTTCTTGGGGGACACAATTCAACCCACAGTGAACATAAACCATCGTGGGGACTCCCGGGGCAGGGCGCCCAAGGCCTCGATCCCTCTGCCGTGGGGGCAGCGGGGTCTGTGAGGGTCCCCCTCCCGGCCTCACACCGGCCGTGGCGTCCTCCCTCGGACCCTGGCATCGGCCTCTCGGGGCGGGGAAGGGGCAGTTGCACGGTCTTAGGGGGTCTGGGGAATCGGTTTTCCGAAGCTCGCTCTGTCCTTAGTGCCGTGGCCGTGCCCACGAGGCCTGGGGGTGTGGTCCCCCCTCAGGGCCGCTGTCCCCACATTTGCAAGGACGTTGTGGACAGAACCGGCAACGCTTCGGCGTTCCTTTTAGCACCTGGTTCTCGGCGCACCTGAGGGCAGGTGGGCGCGAGCCGGAGCGGAAGCCCCGTGGACCCTGGGCTTCTCACTTGGAAATGGCCGGCCAAGCCGGGGGCAGAGCCTGGGCTGAGGGAAGGTGGGCGGCAAACAGACCTATTCTGTGACATTAATGTGGACTTTGTCCTTCTTTGTCCTTCTCGGTGGCACTTTGCAGGGCTTTTCAGGGAGGTTCAGGCGGAAGTGGGGTTTCCAGGGCACGGTCTGGTCCCTGTGCTGACGATGCCCATCCTGGATAGTCCCCGTCCTGCTTCCTGCGGGCGAGGAAGTGAGGACACCGAGGGGCTGGGTGGCAGAGGCAGGCCCTGGGCGGCGGCAGGGCCCTCGCTCCGCTCCAGTCGGTGCCCGGCTCACTTGGGCCTGTGTACCTGGCGCCGTGCTCCGCTCCATTCCCCCATGCCCTGGAAACCCGGCGTGGTTCTTAAAGACAATTCCTTGGCTCGCTGCTCAGAGGGCTCCCAGGGGACCGTTGAATTATTCACGGCCCGGCCTCCCAGGACGGAGAGGCGGAAAGGCTCTGAGTCTGGTGGAGGGATTCTCAGGTTAGCGCATTAATGTTTAACCGCCTTTCAGGCCGTCAGGCAGGTTGGGCCGGAGGGACTGTGTGTGCTCTGGCCTGGTGACCGAGGACGGCCTGGGGGCCTCCTTGGGCCCAGCCGGTCCCAGGCTCCTGGGTGGAATACTTTCAAGGCCTGGAAGCAGCATGGTCGGCCGGAGTGTGAATTCCCACCAGGCCCACAGCCCAGGCCAGGATGCCGTCCGGGATTATCGCATTTGCTCCCGTTCCCCCAGGATGTCGGGGAGGGGGGCAGCTGAGGAGGGGACGCTGCCGGTGTCCGAGTGGGGAGACCGAGGCGGGTCCAGCCGGAGATTCCTCCTCCCGGGGCTTCCTTTGGAAAGCCGCCTGGGGCCCAGGAGGGGGCCCTCGAGGGGCCATGCGCGCCCAGGCCGGGAGGCCGGGTCCTAAGTGGTTCCTGGTGCAGTGGCCGCGGAAGCCTGGGAAGGCGGCCGCAGAAGGCCCAGACCGTTCTCATTACGGCCAGATAGACCCGGTGAAACTAACACTAACGACATCATTTATTTCAGCAGCATCGGGCAAAGAGACTTTACAACAGTGTTTTACACGCTACATGTGCGCCATAAATATTTCCATAAAAACATGCATTAAAGTATAAAAGTGGGCCCCCAAATATCCAAAGTCGGGAGGGAGAAAACCCACAGCAAAGCCCCGTGCCGGCGGCGAGGCGTGAGCAGCTGTGGAGGGGCCTCCCCGCGGGCGGGGGAACAGAGGGCCCAGGGAGCCTCGCGGCTCCACACCCTCTCCCTGCCCCCGGCCTGCCTTGGCTCCTTGAGGGGCCGTGTCCCCGGCCCTCCCCTTGGTCAGTGTCGGGGGACAGGGCCCCTCTCTGGGCTAACACCCTGGGGGGCCTGCCGACCTCTGCTCACAGCTGTGCCTGCTCCGCCCCCGGACCGTGTGTCTCCCAGTCCAGCCCCTTCTAGCCAAGCCCACCGTAGTGGTAGACCTGTGTGGCAGGGCTGGGTCTCCCCACCCCGCACGTGAGCCCTCCTGCTGCATCTGTGCCAGGCTCTGCTCTACCAGCTATAAACAGCTAGGAACTTATCTACACGCCGCAGCTGCCTGCAGGTGAGGTCAGCCCAGAGAGGGTTAGCAACTTGCCCAAGGTCACACAGCAATGATTGGAGGAGTTGGGATTTGAACCCTGCTGCCTGGATCCAGATCCCTGAGGCTCCTGAGAGCCCCATATTGCCAGAAATGTGGCCCCTCCCAGGCCAGCTCCAACCAGCTCTTACCACATCAGGCCCGGCTGTCCCCCCCATCCCCATCCGGGGTCTCCCTGAGATGCTCTGAGCCGGCACCCTTCTGTCTGACCACTCCTAATGCGGGGCTCCTTCAGTTTGGAGGTGCCGCACCCCCTTGGCCATTGCTGCCCCACCAGGCAGGGGCACCCCAGCTGTGCCTCAGGTGGTCTCTCCCAGGCTCCAGGGACTTGCTACAGGCTTGGGTTCTGGGAGGGCACTCTGGTGTCCAGGACATGTGTCTTCCCCCTGGTGTGCTTGTTCTGGTGACTTTGATGAGGCAACTGTCTACACAGCACCCTGGGCAGAACCTCCAGGCACCCACCACCCTGGTCTTACCGCCCAGCCTCAGTCCTGGGATGGGGCCCCTGATGGCAGCCCCCCACCTCCGCCTCTTCCCAGCCAGGGGCAGCTGCCCTGAGCCCAGGCTCCTGCCTCGGCCCCTCCCCTCTCTCTGTGGCTGCGGAGGCAGGGGCGGGGCGCCCACAGGTGTGCCGAGCTCACCAACTCCTGGGTGTCAATGAAGACTCCACACGACTTAGAAATAGGGCTGGAGTGGAGGGGTGCTGGGAAGTACCGGTCCGCTGCTCCCCCACTGTTCCTGAGTGGCAGCTTCGGACTCAAGCCTCCAGGCCACCCGGCTCACCCGGTATGGGGGGCATCCCAGGCTGAAGCTTCGGCTGACGCTGCAGCCTCACGGAGCTGAGCTAAGAGCCGCAGAGCTGAGGAGGAAATTCAGGGCAAAACCAGCTCTGCCGCGAGGCACCTCGCCTCCTCAAGCCGGTTCCCTGGCCCTGGTCCCAGGTCTCTGGGGGCCAAGCCTGGCGCCCAGGAAACCTCGGTGCCTGGAGCCCCCTGGTGGTGAGTGGCCGCCACTGCAGGGGTCTGTTCCGCCCCCACCGGGTCCCTAGGGGCCCTGCCTTCCCTGCCGTCCTGGGACCTGAGAGCCCGTGGGCAGGGGCCCAGGCCGGGCGCCTGGATGGAACAAGGAGGCTCCAGTTAACTTTGCACACAGGTCAACAGCGCGTCGTGTTTTGACATAAGTGTGTCCCGGGCAGTATTTTGGACTCACGCTGAGGCTGCATCGGTGGTCTGGTGTTCAGACGCTGGGTGCCCTGGGTTTGATCTGGAAACGGACGTTGTGGAGGGAAGGGGGGAAGGATGCGTGGGGCCGAGGATGCCCCGGGGCCAGGTCACACCTGGGCACCGGACGCAGCCACCTGAGCAAGGCCGTGTCTGATGTCCGTGCCAGCAAGTCTGCTGAGAGGGGCGCCCCCTGTGGGGGGAGGCCTGGGGACCTCGTCACCCCCACTCTGCCCGCCCCCTGGGGCCTTGCAGAGGCGCCTCTGAGCTGCGGCCACCTGGTCCCGACCCCTGTGGTCAGACCGCCCGCTGGCCCTGTGGCTCCCCACGGTGGCTCTGGGGTTCTGCACTGAGTCCAAGGCCACCTGCCTCTGTCACTCTGTGGCCCAGGGCTGGGGATGCGGCTGGGCCTCTGAGCTTTCCCTCATACAGGGAGACCGAGCGGGTCGCGGGGTCACAGAGGTGGTCCTTCCTTCCCAGACACTGTGGCCTGGACTCAGAGGAGTCCTGGCTGACCGCTCCCCCACTGGATGTAGGACCATCCCTGTGACAGCATCTGGGCCCCGGGGCTTGGCGTCCCTGAAGTCAGCGTTGTCCTTGAAGCCGGCCCTCCCTTTCTCTGTTCCTTCTCTGTCTGGGGGCAGAGGGCCGCGGGGCCTGAGAGGGGGACCGAGGGCCTCATCACGGGGCCCTGGGTGCACATTCAGGCGGGCCCAGCTGTCCTTGGTGTCCCTGACCAGGAGCCAGCTGTCCTCCTGTTCAGGGCTCTGGGGCTGCCCTCCCTCTGGGACGCCCCTCTCCTCCCCCTGCCCCCATGGGTACTTACGAGGCCTGGCTGCATGTCCCTACTCCTAAGAAGCCATCCCCGGACTAGCCCCTCCCACACACAGCCAGAAGGACACATGTCCCCTCCAAGTCTCAGAGCCTTGGTCACTCTCGGCCTGACGTCCAGATGGCCACAGAGGCTCTAAGCGAGGCCGAGAGCAGAGTGGTCGGGGGAGAGCGAGCCCCTGGGACACCCCACCCCCTGGCACCCCACGGGCACTTGACTTTGCCCGTGGGGTTAAGTTATCAATCTGGAGATGGGAGGGTCCCCTGGGTGGTCCAGCGTCATCCACGTGGTCCTTCTAAGAGGGAGGCGGGGGTCAGAGGTGATGACTCAGAGGTCAGAGTGACAAGGCTGCCAGCAAGGAATGCGGGTGCCTCCCGGCCCTGGGTGGGGGAGGCGCTCGTGTCCGGGAGGAAGGCAGCACCCCCCCAGGGCCGAGCCCTGGCCCCTCTTCTCGCAGGAGGTGACCCCAGGGGTCTGTGTCGCAGCTCTGGGCCTCCTTTTGCTCATCTGTTGGGCCAACAACCGTGGGGGTGAGGAGACCAGACACGCTGAGCCCCGTCGCGCCTCGGGGGCAGCTTCGTGCGGACCCCAGGTTCTCCCGTCCACCCAGGAGCCTGCCCTTCCAGGGCAGGAAAGGCTGCAGGAGGCCACTTGTGGAGTGACCCAGTGCACTCCTCTGCTGGGGACACTCCGGTGGCTGAGTGTGGTTATCAGTGGAGCCTGGGGTTATGTCTAGAGTTTGAAAGTGCTCGTCTGGTGGATCTCACACTCACATCTTTATTTCTTTCATTTGGGGGAGGTGTGAGGAGCTGCATTTCCTTCCTAGGGGCCCCCCTAACCCCCTCCATCCCCTGCCCCCGGGGACGGCTGGCTGCATGGAGCCCCAGGGCAAGTGTCTGCCCGGAGCTCGGTGGAATTCTCAGATTGCAGGGTTTCCAGGCTGAGCTGCGGCTCCCGCCCCCTTCCCACCTCGAGGGAACCCCTGGGCGCCCCTCCCTCAGGTGTAGGAAACAGGGTCGGGGCAGCTGATCCCTCCTGGGGGCCTCAGGGGGGAGGTCCTGCCCCCGAGGCAGTCCTGCCGTCTCCTGGCATCAGTGCGGCAGCTTCCCAGGTTGGTCCGTGGTTGGGCACAAAGGCCCATTCTTGGAGAGTGGGCGGCGGGCTTGGGGCATTCCCTCTGCTGGGAAGGATTCGGGGAAGCGGCTGGCTGGTCCCCAACTCAAGGTGGCTTCTGAGCAGCCCTCCCTCGCAGGGGCGGTGGGACATGCTGGGGTCCAGCAGGTGTGGCCTGTGACCGCAGGCCCTCGGGGACATGGGCTGCGTGTCCTGCCCAACCCAGGGGTGGCCACCGTGAGGCAGGAGTCCAGGCCTCCTCCTGGGGGAAAGCTTCCTTCTTGTGCTATTTCAGCCTCATAAGATGAGCGCCCAGACACCCGGGAAGGGCGGGCCCCACCCCAGGGGTTGGGGGAGGCCAACCCCAGCCTCGGGGTGCCCTTCCAAGGAGCAAGAACTTGCTCAAACATTCCCTTTGGTCCCGGGTGACCACGAGCTGTCATGTTCCTTCCGTATGAAAAGAGGACCCAGAGCACGGGGGGACCCGGGCTCCCCCATTCCCGCTCCTTTTAGGGAGATTCACTCTGTTTGGTGTAAGGTCATCGGCTTCGTAATTTACAGCAGTGACCGCCACCCACCAGGACGCCGCCCACGGTCCTGGGGCCTTGGGGCGCCCACAGTGGGGAGAGCCGAGAGCGGCTGGGGCCGGATGGCGCTGTGAGCCCCCGCACCCCCGGGGTCAGGCGATTCGCCACGCCGTGTAAACCCTCTCGGGCCCTTACATTTCCCAGATTGTTTTACAGAGAAACTCGGTGTCAATGTTATGCTTTGAAGCATTTAAGAAACAGCAGTTTATGGTCTCAGATCTTTATGGGCTGGAAGACCAAACACGCCGCTCGGCCGGCCAGACTGATGTTTGAAACTCAGGAGAAGGCCCGTCCTGTCCCGCGGGGAGAGAGGGGAGCTGCTTCGGGTTTCACGCCCCCCCCAACCCCCGCCCCGCGGAAACGCGCTCGAGCTCTCGGGCGTGGAGTCAAAATACACAGAAACAGGATATTTTTAGACAAGCGCATTGGAATAAAATCGCCCGCCGCGGTGCGCACAGAGGGCTCCGGGAAGTGGGTGCAGCTGCGTCTGCCTCGGGTCCTCGGAGGGCTGGCGCCCAGCTCTCCCGCTTGGTCCGCTGCCCAGCGATGCCACGTCCCCCTGGCCGTGGGGCCCAGGAGACAGGCCCCCTCGTGTGGAGCCGCGGGCCACCTGCTTCCCGGCGCGCGTGGGGCCCTGGGGAGCCTGGGCACGTGTGTGCATGTGTGACCGGGCCTGTGCAGGTGTGTGCACCGCCCAGTCTGTATTGTGGGCGGTGAGCCGGGGCCTCCCCGGGTAGGGCCCGCCGGCTGGCTCGGGGCGGAGCGACGGGGACCCGGCGGGGCACGTGTGCGGCTCCGCAGTACTGCGTGGCGGACAACCCATGTTTGCTCCTCGCTGGAGCAAACACAGCATGACAGTCACTGGGAGAGTGGACGTATGGACCCCCGAGCTGCCGTCACCCAGCCGCCACCGTGACAATTACTGCTGTGACAGATTGGCAGACACTGGGGCCTGAGAGGGAAGCACGCCTCTTGGATCCACGCGGGCCTGGCCACGTCCACAGGAACGCAGGAAATGACGGCCGAGCAGCTCCAACCCCGCTCCCCGCGTCGGGCCAGGAGAGCTCTGGCCCAATGCCTGTGCGGGCCGCCGGGGCGCGGGGCAGGTGCCTGGGCTCCACAGTGGACGCTCTGGGCCTTGGGTGTGGGCTCCTGCCCTGAGCCCACGGCCAGCCAGCGTCTGCCCCCGACTCAGGAAAGGCCTGGAATATCCTCAGAGCAGATACAGTCGGCCTTTGCATCCCGCCAGAGGGGCTTGGGGCGGCCCCCCGCTGGCCAGCGGGCAGACCGTCTGTCTGTGATTGGCTGTGTGCTCCTCAGGCAGCTGGGCATTGGCCACCTGAATGGAGGTCACGGCCTGTAGCCCAGATGGGAGCCTTAGTCCCCAAACCCAAGCGGTGGTCGGCCACAGGGTGAGCCGGGGGCGGAGGCCACGGTCCGAGCTGGGCGCTGGGGGAACGTGTCTGGTGACCAGGGAGTGGGGAGGTGACCCAGAGTAGGACTGCCAGTTACATTCGATTCAACGACATGACAAATAACTTTTCGTGTCTCTAAGAGCCCTCGCAGGCTAGGTCGTCATAGCAACCACGGGGGTGGGGGGCGCGGCTTAAACAGCAGACTTCATTCTGCCCCGTCCTGCAGGCAGAACGTCTGAGACGCGGGTGTCACAGGGCGGTGCCCCCGAGGCCTCTCTCCTGGGCCTGTGGACGCCGTCCCCCCCCCCCCCCCCCCCCCCCCCCCCCCCCCCCCCCCCCCCCCCCCCCCCCCCCCGTCCTCACGTGGCCGGCCCGTC
>PVJI01006645.1:0-40748 GCA_004026765.1 Micronycteris hirsuta | reverse complement strand
ACTCCCCCGTGTTTTGGGGGGTCACACCGATGCCAGTATTCTTGGGCAGTATTTTGGATGCACGTGGCCCGAAGAGTCACTCCGGGCTTGTCTCAATTCAAACACCACTGTGCACACTGTGTTTTCTCAGCTAAGCCTGCCACCCTGTCTGCAGAGCCGAGTCCCCGCCCTCACTCCCAGCGGTGGCCCCGCTGGGACAGCCCGTGCCCCAGGCACTGCGGGCCGGGACCTGCAGAGCCCTGGACGGACGAGGCCAGCAGAGGCCTTACTTGGGGGGGTTGGCCCCTTTGTCCAGGGCGGCTGTATTTGGGAAAGGAAAGGCGTTGGCAAGTCTGCCAGTCCACCCTCGACCACACACACCTGCATGCGCACACAACGGACGTGCGGGCACACATGTGGGCCTGCCAGGAGGTTCTTAGGGTGCTAACGAGCTGCCCGAGGCCCTAAGGAGACGGTGCCACGCAGGTCGGGTTTCGGGGGGTTGATGCAGGAAGCGGAGGAAGTACGCGGGGCGCCCAGGTCTCCACTCAAAAGGCAGCGAGATGAGGGGGGCAAGCGCCACCGGCCTGGCCCGGAGCCCCGGGGGTCGGGGTGGGGCGGGCAGCGTGGGCCCCGTGGCTCCGTGCTGGTCTGCGGAGGGCCTGACGGCCACACGTGTGGACCGAGCGCAGGGCTGCCCCCGCTGCGGCGAGGGCCCCCCCAGCCCCCAGCCAGGAGGCTGGGAAGGGTCGGCACCAGAACCGTTTCCAGCCGAAAACCTCCGATTTATTAACTCTGCTCCAGAAGCCGGCGCGTCTGTTATTTACGCTACTTTGATCTAAAAAGCTGTTTGTTTACGTTTTATTGCGTTATAAATCCCCGGTAAGCAGGCATGATATTTTTATGATGCCCAATAAGGGTTCTCCGCTGAGCGCGTCCGGGGTGGAGGTCTTTATTGCCCGGCTACTGGGATCTTCCCTCCTGGGTCCTGGTCCCGCGGATCCTCCGTCCACATGCGGCTCCCAGATGTGTCGCCCGAAGAACATCTGGGGTGGGGGGTGCTGGCTGCGGCGCGGGTGCTGCCGTGCTGTGCGCAGGGGCCGTGGTGCCCGGCAGCCCCACGCAGGCGTGCCTGGGATACCGGCCACTCACGGACGGCTCCAGTTCAGGGACCTCCTGTGACCATCCAGCCTCGTGTGGCTCATGGCAGGGCCGTCCTTTTGGCTCTGGTGCAGGTGGGGAGCTCAAGGGGCTCTTTCACCGGCCGCAGAGCCAGGCCAGCAGGAGGGGCTGCGGCAGCCATGCTCACTCCTGTCTCCACTCCGGGGACATTGTGCATGCGCCGGCGATAGGGCTGGGGAAACAGCAGGGAGCAGGCTGCGCAGCCCTGGTCCCCCGGAACGTGCTGACCAGTGTGGGGGGGCGCAGAGCAGCCTGGGGGTGGCCCATGCTGATTTGGGGCCAGGCTCAAGACCTCGCAGAGACGGGACCCAGGACTGGCATTTGAAGGGTCAGTGGACTTTGTCCAGGCAGAGGGCAGAGTGTGGCAGAGACGCCCAGGTGGGAGGGGCAGGGGGCTGGGAGGGGAAAGGGCCCCTGAGGCTGGGGAGAAAGGGGGGTGGGCAGGTCCCTCCTGTTCCTGACGGGAAGGTCTGGCCTTGCCTCTGTCCCCTAGCCCAGGTGGAATGGGCAGCCCTGGAGCCCTGCCCTGCCCCAACCCCAGGCAAATCACTGTCCCCTTCCTGTTGACTCAGGGCGATGTGGCCTGTGGCTGGTCCGCCTCGGTCCTCAGTGGGACGCTGTCACAGCAGGTCGCCGCCCCTTCTCTCTCTTCCTGTCCGGGCCTCTCACCTGACTGTCAGACTCTGGGGCCAGGGGGAGCTTGCTTTTCTGCCTCTTTTTTTTTTTTTTTTAAGATTTTATTTATTTATTTTTAGAAGGGAAGGGAGGGAGAAAGAGAGGGAGAGAAACAGCAATGTATGGTTGCCTCTCACATGGCCCTCACTGGGGACCTGGCCTGCAACCCAGGCATGTGCCCTGACTGGGAATCGAACCGGGACCCTCTGGTTCCCAGCCCGCGCTCAATCCACTGAGCTACATCAGCCAGGGCCTTTTCTGCCTCTTTTTTAACTGAGTCTTTGAGAGCAGTTTCTGATGTGCGGGAGGCGGAGCAGACCGCAGAACACCCACACGTGCCCCGCCCCCCACGTCAGCACCATCCTGGCCCGCTGGTCACAGTGGACGGGCGGCACCGAGACATCTTGTGCACCGAAGCCGCGGGTGACGAGAGGGTCGCCCTGGGGTGGCCGTGCTGTGGTTTTGGAGGGATGCCCGACGTCACACATCCACCGTTTGGGGGTCATACGGAGAGTCACACGGCTCTAGACATCCCTGTGCCACACCGAGTCACCCTTATTTGCCTTGTCAGCCCCGGCCCCTCCCTCCAGTGCCTGGCACCAGGCTGAGCCCCCAGGTTGGAGGTGGCGGCTCTCTGGCCTGGGAAGGTGGTCGGGGTCCCCCGCGGCTCACTCCCGCTGCGCACGGGTCTCCCAAGGCTGCCCGTGCTCCTGGGGACTCGGGGCACGGGTGGGCCTGGTGTGGCGCAGACCCGCTGTGTCCCAGCTGTGAGACCCTCGAAAGTCCCTTCCCTTCCCTGAGACTCGGGGTCCTTGCTCATTCACAGGGTCATGAGGACAAAACAGGGGAGATGTGGGACCAGCAGAGGGTCTGGAACGCGGTAGGTGTCCGTTCTTGTCCGGTGCCCCCTGCCCCTGCCTCTCCAGTTCTCGGAAATTCCACAGGAGGGGCCGCAGGTCATTGTGCCCAAACGGGAACCTGCCCTCTGGGCTCTGGTCCCTGGTTCCTCTGGCAACTGAGGGAGCTGAGCCGGGCGAGGGAGGACCTCAAGGTCCCGATTCCTCCGTCCAGGCGCCGAGCGGGCCCGGTCCCCATTCAGGACTCCAGGCAGTGGCTCTGCTTCGCGTCCCACCCCTTGGCGTGAGGCTGGGCCCCGGAAAGCCCCGGGGGAAGGCTCTCCCCATCTTTTATGCAGGAAGACTTTCAGGTAGGAAAAAAAGATAAACCCAGTGCGCTGGGTGATGAAGGAAAGGGGACAGGTGGGGGCCACACCTGTGCCTGTGACCTCGGCCCAGAGCTGTGCGTGCTCACACGCACGCCCCCAGGCCCCCGGCCGCGGCTCTGACATGTCATCGGCGTCCAGGAAACTGGAACCTCAGAGTAAGTATCGGATGAGTTGCTAATGTTGGAAAAAAAGCGAAAAACATGTTTAGGGTCTCTGCTTTATGGCTGCGCTTGAAGTCAGAATTCGCGACTGAAACCCGATGCGGCCCCAGCAGCGTGTTCTCGGTGGTGTCGGGGTAATTGAAAGTCCAGACGCCTTCAGCTGGGAGGCCTCCGACCAGCTGATCCCAGGCCAGCCTGCGGGGAGGGGCAGGGGCTGTTCTAGGCGGGGGGCAGGGCCCTGGGTCGCCAGCGCCCACCTCTGTCCTCGGGACCAGGGCCGCGCGGGGGCAGAGGCTCCCTCGCTGCAGAAGACTGGTGACTTCCTGGGTGGCCCGGCTTTTGAAGGGGAGCATGGCCTGGCGCCTCATCTGCGTTTGCTGCCCCGTGAGTGGCCAGCCTCCCAAAGTGGGTGCCCTCCTGGGTAGGCGGGGCCCTCGGTGAGCTGGGGGCCTCCTTCGGCGTCTGTTTTAAACTGAATTGTGTCTCCTCGAATTCTTACCTTGAAGTCCTCATCCCCAGGACCTCAGCATGTGACCTTATTTGGAAATAGGGGCTTGCAGATGAGCTGGTCCCTGACCCCGTACGACTGGGTCCTTATAAAAGGGGACATTTGGACACAGATGCACACGCAGGGAGAGCAAACATCATGTGAAGACGAAGCAGAGGTGGGCTGAGGGGTCTCCAAGCCAGGGGACGCCCAGGAGGCCAGCAGCCACCAGGAGCTGGGGGCGGCCTGGCGGGGTGGTTTTCCCTCCCGGCCCCGGAGGGACCAGCCCTGTGACACCTGGACCTCGGACCACGGCTCCGGACCTGGGAGCGAAGATCCTGCTGTTGCAGCCCCGGCCGTGGGCTGTGTGCCTGCTGTCCTGGGACGCCCCTGCTCACAGTGGCCGGGGCCTCAGTGCTGGCAGCAGCCGCCGCTCTTCAGAACGACTGGACAGGGTCCGACAGGCCCGCCCACCCAGCAGACGTTCGGCGTGTGTTCTGGGCCCGGCGATGGGGGAACTGCCCCTCGGGGTGCTGGGAGTCCCAGCCTGCGGTGACACCCTCTGCTCGGGCCTGGTTGCCCAGTGGGCACCGACTCCGGTCCTGACCCCCAGGCCCAACTGTGCCCTCCATTCCCACCGCCAGTGGCTAGACGCACCCCTCTTTTCGGCTGCCCACCAGGGTAGGATGAGCTTGCTCTTGAAGAGACAGGCAGGCGGGCGTCTGGGGCCCTAGGCCTGCCCCGCCGTGTCCTCCTGCTCTGGACCCCGGGCCCGAGGGCGAGGGCAGCGGAGGCCCAGGGCCCTGGCTCTGCCTCGGCTTGAGTTTGGCCAACAGAAGTCACGTAGATCTGAGCTTCTCCCATGGGACCACCTCGGGGGCTGTGCCCCCCCATGTGTAACCAAGCCCAGGGACGACCGGCTGCCCCTCCCCTGCAGGCAGCCCCACGGTGACGAGCCCGAGGGTGCAGGCGTGGCCTCCATGTCTTGTACATGACCTTTGGCTGGCCTTTCCCGACTCACCCCAAGGAGTGAGCTGCTGGCATGGCAGGGCCCCCGCCCATGCAGGGGTGCTGCCCTATCACCATCCCAGCCCCCCAATCTCCACCCTCTGGGCGTACACCCCAGCACAGGTCACTGTGGGGTCACCCTCCAGACCTCGCTCCACGGACACAGATGCCTGAATGGGGCCGGGGCGACATGGTGCTGTGTTAGTAACTATGGGGCCCCAAACCGTACCCCATCCCGTATTCCTCCCCATCCGGGTATCAGGGCGCGGATGCACGGCCAAGAGGGCGTATCGGGGTGATGGTGGAGAATCAGAGTAGCACATGTCTGGTCTTTCTGTTGGAGGAAGATTTGGGGAGCTGTGTGACCAAGACCATGCAGCCGCCACCGTCCCGAGGGAAATGCTGGGGAGGGGGGTGCGCCCAGCCAGTTAGAGGCGGACATGGAAGCAGCCAGACCCACCCCCGTCCTTCTGTCCCATGTCCCGGGGTCCAGATGGCCAGGGTCTTGCAGGGGTCACCCACGCCACCTCGGCACGGGGCACGCGGAGGGACAGGCTGGGCGTGCCCGGGGGCTGTCCCCCGGCTCTGGGACCCTGAAGTCAGCAGGGGCCGTGTGCAGATTGAAGCAACTCGGGGACAGGCCGGCAGGGATGCCAGCTGCAGGCTGGAGGGGACTCCGACGCTGAGGAATCTGTGGGAACTGAGACACCCACAGGTGGCACCCTGGGCTCCAGATGCCACCTGGGGCGTGGGAGGGAGGGGAGCCCGCGGCGCGCGGAGCCGCTCTCCCCCTGCGATGACGGAATCCTTCCAGACCTGGCGGAGATGAAACGGAGATTAAGTTACTGCCGGAGGCACGTTTACAGCTCTGCCCGCTGGTGGCTGGGGGCCTCTGATGCGTGTACCCAGAGACCCGCACGCCTGTCTGACGGGGGCAGGGCAGGGGCGGAACTGCGGGCGCTGCGCCTGAGCCGCACCGTGAATCGCGGCATTAACCCGGCGGAAGATTAAGTGGCCGGGAGCGTGTTCGGGAGGGGCTGGAGCCCCCTCCCCTTTCCGGCCCCTGCTCCGTGCTGGCATCTCCCGGGCTTGAATTCATTACCCAGGAAACGTGCCACACGGGAGGGGCGGCCCGAATCGCACGTTTTTACAATTAGCCATTCTTTACACCGGGGCAGGGATTCCAGAGAGCCGGCGGGGGTGGGGGGAGGCGGGGGGAGGCGGGGGGCTGCTGGGGTGACTGAGCACCTCATCTTTGGGTAAGAAAGGGGGGAGGGTGGGAACAACAGGCCAAAGGCGAGTCCTCCGAGTCCCCGGCCCTTGTCCCCCGCCCCGGGGGTGCGTCCCAGGTGGCAGGTTCGCGGGGCAGCTCCTGGCTTGAATCGGGCCTTTATGAGCCACGGCGTCTGCCTGGGAGATCCGCAGACCAGCGCCACCGGTCCTGGGTGGTGAGTGGGCCTCAGCCGTTCCCTTCTCATCTCATCCATCGTTTGGGCCGTCTTTCCACACCAGGCCAGCAGCGCCGGAGTGCTGGCCTGCCTGGGGAGCCTCTGCGGGAGAAGCGTCCAAGGAGAGAGCCCCGGCTCTGCCCTTCTCCCCGGGCTGGGCCACAGTGTGGGTCCCCTGCAAGCCCGGTGTGCGGGGACGGCCTGGCCAGGGAGGGGAGGCCTCTGAGGGACCGCTGGCTCTGCCTGCCCCGTCTAGGCAGGGCGGGGTGGGGGGCCTCGGCCTCGGGGACACACGGGGTCTTTGCTGAGACCCGTGCGGGCCCAGTGTGGACTCGGGAAGGCCCGGCTCGATCCCGACCTCATGGACAGACGGAAGGCTCTGTTGATGGTGCCGCCAGAAGGTGGGAAGTGACGTCGCTTCTCTGTGTCCCGTTTCACTACTTCTGCTGTTTCCCGACTCCTCCGCCAGCACCCTGGGGCAGCTGAGCTCACACTCACATGTGCCCACACAGGCATGAGGCACACCTATGGGCTCGCATGTGCATGCATTCACACACACGCATGCACACTTGTGCAACCCCCCCCAGCAGGAGGCCCAGCCTTTCCTGAAGAGAACCCACTGCTCACCCCCCAAGTGGGAGGGCGGGTCTCGGGGACCCCAGACCCAGAGTACGATGAGACGTGGGATGCCCCTAGTGTGGGTCCGGCCGCTGGCCCTGGAGGCCCAGCTCTGCCCATAGGCCACTTCCCTGGGTGACATTGCTGCAGGGCAGTGCCGGTGAGTGTGACCACAGCAGGGGGGCTTCCAGGGTCCTGTGGCACCAGGGCTCAGACCCAGGCCATCATGGTGAGGACCTACATCCAGCCCAGCGGCGAGGAGCCCATGGCTTGTGTGGGCCCCAGAGTGTGGCCCACTCACCCTCCTGAGGTTGGGTGGGGACGGGGCCCACTCTGAGCAGAGACCGGGTGCCCATGTGCCTCTGCGGTGTCCTTACACGTGGGGCGGGGACATTGTCCCTTTGCTCTCACAGGCCCTGCTGTGGGCTGTGGCCGTGCAGCCCCTCACACACAGGACAGAGGGGGCGCCTGTCCCTGGCCTGCCTGTGGCAGGGACAGTGTGTTACAGAAAGCTTTAAGGTGCCTGACCCTGCAGACTGGGCACAGACTCGTGTTCCCGATTGCTCCCACAGAGCACATGCCCCCGCACCCGGCAGGGTGACCATCACCTGTGGTAGGCATGAACTGTTGGCCTGCCAGGAACAGGTGGAAAGTGGGGCTGGTCAGGGCCTGCCTGCTGCCACCGGGGTCCTGGGATGACATCACTGCCCATTCTGAGTTCTGGAGTTGACAGAAGAGCTCAGATCTGCTCAGGCTTGGCCCAGCGGCGGCGGTTGGGTGGCGGAGGGGAGGGCCAGGAGCGACACCTGGCATCTGAGACCTGCCCTTCTCAGTGAGGTGGGAGCTGTGCTACCCTGTCCCTCATCCATGGTCCCAGGAGGCCAGCGGTCAGCGGCCATTCGAGGTTCAGTCCTGTCCCCCCAACCCCCGCTGACCTGCTCCATGGGCAGGTCCCCAGGATGTGGATGGAAGTCATTTTATTCCCTGATGTCTTTGTGTTTCTGAGGATGCGTGGCGACGGCCCTGGAGGCACTAGGGGCCGTGACCTAGAAGGAAGTGCTCAGACACCCCACATTGGGGGGGCCCTCCTGTCAGCCCCAAAACGAAGAGGGTGTCTGTGTGCTGCACTCACTCTCTTCTCCAGTGAGCGCGCGTTTGGTGTTGAAATTGCTCGTACACGTGGGTGCCCGTGGTCAGAGTCACACGTGTGTATTGTGTGAGTCTCCCGAGGAAAACTCACGGCCCCCGCAGCCTGCTCTGAGGTCGCCTCCAGAAGCAGCCACTCCCTGCTCTTCCCCAGTGCTATCTGTACTTATGTTTCTATTTTAAAATGAAATGTTTAGACCTTCTGTCATGCACGCAGCACTTCAGTTTTCGATACTTAGTTGCCTTTGTGCTGTTGGAGGTTGGAGGTTTAACCCTCTTCCGGCTGCCCCTTGCAACAATGTAGCGGTCATTTAGCAAGTGTTTCTGACGCAGGTTTTCGGGCTGCCTTCTGAACGGAGAATGTTCCCGGCCACGCCGCGTAAAGGACTGTGGTTTCATTTCCTTGCCTAAGCAGCTTTTTTATTGGCCGGCAGTAAAAATTGCCTTATATCTTCATTTGCATACGTTTCTGATTGGCTGTTGCTAATTCATCCTTCACTGTCTTAAAGAGCTAGCACATGTCTCTAAAAAACGACCAACTGCCTCGGCTGTCTGTTAGTTTCATTTATTTATTTTTCTTGGACCGCTCCTTCCTCCCCCTTCTTTTTGGTTGCTCATTAGTTATCCTCGTACTCAGGGCGAGGATAACTCAGCTCCACTCGGGAGCGAAAGGGGAGCTGGTAGCTATGCTGCCGGGAGACGGGCATGAATCAGGATGGCCTGGGGGCAGGACCAAAGCTCACCCCACGAGGTCACCAGCGCGGTGGCTGTCTGGGGACACGTGGTCGCCATCACTCTGGAAATTCCTCTTCTTTGCTCAGGTTCTGGGTTCCCTGTTTCCTTGATTCCATTTCATCTCTTTGTTTGTTTGTTTATGCCCTTGATTTCCTGGGGCCTTTCCTCAAGTAGCTTTCTGAGAAAGGGTTCATGGAAAGTAAATTTTTGAAGCCCTTTAATCTGTAAAGTTGCCTGGATTCTACCAACACTCTTGATTATGAGCTTGTCTGGCTGGAGAGGGCTTCCTTCTAGAATTTTTAGAGCACCGCTCTGCTGTCCCCTAGCTTTCAGTGGCTCTGAGATCTGAGGTCATCTCCCTGCTGACCCTCTGCGCAGGGTGCTCTGCTTCCCGCTCAGGGAGCTCTGAAGCGTGTCTCTTTCCCCCAGTGTTGCAATAACTCACGCTCTTGTGACTCGGTGCGGCGAGTCATCACTCCTGGCACTTGCTCAGGTTTCTTCCTTCTGCCTCTCAGTCAGCAGCTGGGCTCCTGGGTTGATGTTCCAACTTGAATCCCACCCCCCCCTCCGAGTTCTTGGGGTACCACAGAGCTCTCTGTGATGACGATGATTTGAAATGTGTCTCCTTTAACGCAGACCCCGCAGAGGCATCTGGTTTGAAGGAGACCCCACAGCAGGGGAGCTCTGGGGCAGCCAGGGGCTTGGCTCTCCCGTGCTGCCGTCACTGCTGTGTGCCAGCCCCAGAGCCGCCTGGTGCCAGCGGCCGTCCAGCCCTGCTCCCCTTCCCAGGGCCCTGCCTCAGCCTCGTGGCCCGTGACCTGGCTGTGGCGCTGAGGGGCCTCCTGTGTCCCAGCCTTACTCCTGGGCACTTCTCTGCCTGGGCTTCCAGGTGGGAACCGGTGACCCCCTGTCTCAGGCAGAGTCAGGCCGGGGCGGAGTTCTAATCCTGGTCCTGCCTCAGTGACTTGGGGCAGGTCACCTCCTCCTGGCCTTGGTTTCCCTTTGCTGATCCCCGAGGGCCTTCGCACTTCTGCCCTTGGGATTAGCTGCCCTTTGGGCCCTGTTCACAGCCAAGGGACCTCAAACCCAGCAGTCCCTCAGTGTTGACGTCCCTGTCACGAGGGCACATCCCCTCACCATGACCTCAGCCCCAAGCCGACAGCAAGTTCTTGTCGGAGACAAATCTAATCTATTTCTCCTGGTCCCACGGCCACCGGCTTCCGAGCCACCGCGGACC
This sequence comes from Micronycteris hirsuta, assembly GCA_004026765.1. NCBI lineage: Eukaryota > Metazoa > Chordata > Mammalia > Chiroptera > Phyllostomidae > Micronycteris > Micronycteris hirsuta. Next base: position 30,847 of record PVJI01006645.1, on the reverse strand, counting down.
TGGGGCCACAGCTCCTCTTGTCCTCAGCCCCTCTCTCCGCCCTGGCTGGGCGCCAGTCTGGAAACTTCCTCCTGATTTATTGTCTTTGAAACGGCCCGCAGATGTGGTCACGTCTGCTGGCTGTTGCCAATTAAACTGCGGGAGGGCACTGGCCCTCCTGGCTGGCCCGGCCCCCTCCGGGGGGTTGGGGCTGGACCCGGCACGAGCGTGGGTTCAGTCCTGCTGGGGCTCCTGGGGCCCTGGGACCCTTCGCCCCCAGGGACCATGGGATGCAATGGTCCAGTCCCTAGAAGGAAGGCCCAGTGGTCCACAGCCAATGTCCACCCCCTGCGGGGGCTCGCTGGCCTGGGTGCAGCCTCTGATGTCCCTGCTCACCTTGGCACCTGCGTCCCCAGGCCCCGAAGATGCGGACGGCGGGAACCGCTAACTTCAGTTTGGTGCCGGAACTGCAGTCCTGGACAGAAAACACCGCCAATGATGACGGAGAAGGCCCATACACAGTGCACGCAGCCACAAAGCCGTCAGCAGCTGCAGCCAGGGCTGGGGGTTGGGGCGGCGGCCGGCACGCCCTCCGGCCCCCGCGCTGCGCCGCGCTGTCCTGAGCTGGGCCAAGTCCACCGCCTCAAACTGGCCGAGGTCCTCCCCACACTGCTGGGTAACTGTGCACCTTACTTCTAAAAATAAAAGTGACCCATGAAAACACACCTGTGACTTAGAACTGAGTGTGCCTTCTCGTGTGAGTGAGACTGCCTGTTGGGAAACCGCTCGGAGTCAGACCTGTGCCCCGCCGGTGGGTGGCAGTGTGCAGGGTGGGGGCCCCGGGAGCCCCGCCCAGCGGTTCATCCTGACCTCCGCACCTTCTCCGGGAGAGGGTCGCTCCGCCCGGGGTTCCGGGGACCCGTGGCCGCGGGCCCGTGCGCCGGGACCACCCTGGGGCTTGGGACGGGAGCTCAGCTCTGTTTGGGTTCTTCTCTGTCACTGATGTCTCAGTGTTAATGGCAGTCTGCTCACAACCAGGAGAAGGGAGTCCCTGCCTTTGTCCCTCAGCAGGGCCCCTCTGGGTGTCCCGTCCTCCATCATCCCCTGGAAGAGAGCGGACCCCCGCTGCTGGCCGCTCCTGGATGGAGGTCCCTGTCTCGCCACCAGGCCCCTTGCAGACTGGGTGGCAGCTCCGTGGACCAGAGTGGGGGTGGGGTCTGAGTCCACAGCCGCCAGGGGCTGGGAGATCGAAGGCTTCCACAGACGGGGCTCCAAGCCAAGTGCAGCTGGACTGGTTTAAAAAGTCTCCTTTACACACGAGGGTGTGTGTCGGTGTGCGCGAGTGTGCCGGTGTGTTCCAGCTTTGTGCATGGAAGTCGGTGTCCGTGTGCCTGCGTGTGTTGTGTGTGCATGTCCGTGTGTGCTGATGTGTGAGCTCCCGTGTCCATGTGCGTGGGTGAACACGTGTGTCTGTGGTGTCGGCGTGCCGGCTGTGCTGGGCTTTGCCCTGACACTCTCGGTGTGGAAGGCTGGTGCATGTCCGTGAATGCACACGAAGGTCTGGCCTGCGGGCTGACGGCCCATGGGGCTCGGGGGGGTTCTGCCCCGTCGCTGTCCTGACCGGCGTCGGGTGCTGACGGGGCACCAGGCTCGCTGCAAACCGCCTGTCCATCTCAGACAGGTGACCCGGTCTCCAAAGGGCAGGTGGCCCCACCGGGGGGAGCAGTAGCCTGCCTCCCCCAGGACAAAAGCTGCATTCCCGGGCTGGCTAGAGCGACTTCGGCCTCTCCTTTCGCAGATGCCCTCAGGGGCTCCCCACCTCAGTGCATTCAGGCCCCCTACCCAGCCCCCGTGGGCAGGGATGTTCAGCTTCCTAACTTCCGGACCCTCGGGCCCCGACAGCCTAGCCCTGGTTGGGGTGCAGCGGGCACCTGGCCCTGGAGAAGGCTGCATGTCACCCCGGACGCGTCACCCACACGGTCGCAGTGGCGGCCACTCCGCAGGGTCAGAGCAGACGAGGGCTCAGGGAGGAGTGGAGTCTTGGTGCTCTGTGGAGAGAACCCGCCGTGGCCCTGGGGGCGCAGCCCTCTCGCTGAGGGGCCGTGGGCCGTGGGCGGGGTCACCCCTCCCGGAGACTCCCCTCCCTCACCCCCCACCCCGGTTTTGTCTGTGACCACAGAGCAGCCCACCTGGCTGTGTTAGACATTTTTAAGAAACTGAATCCATTAACAACCCGTCTACACATAGAAGCAGAAAGGGCCCAAAGAACGAAAATGACATAAAATTAAACGAGAAAACCTCGAGCCGGGGACAAACAGCCCGCCGGTCTGCTGAGGCTGGGGCGGGGGGGGGGGGTGGCGGGGGCAGGGAGGGCTGTCACGCCGTGTCCCAGACTAAGCCTTTGTTCTGCCCTTCGGGCGGGACCCCAGCTGTGTGCACGGCAGGCCTGCCAGCCCCGCCCACCTGCCCGGGGGGCACCCCTTTCCCGTAGGCCCTGGAGGTGAGACCCCAGACCACTCCGTCTCCGCACCATGAGACGCGTCCACGGGGCAGGGAACCCACGCGGCCGCGGGACTCCTCTGTCCCTGTGGGCTCCCCCGCCCTTGGGGATAAAAGCAACTGGCACCAGACGGGACGACTGCTGGGGGTGTCTTTGCCCGAACCCCCAGAGCAGCCATGGGCGAGGAGGGGGCGCACCACCCCCGGGGGACGGCGCGCATCGACTCGGGTCACGGCTCCCAGGTCTGAGCCGTGCCGGGAGGCGGAGGGGCGGTCGGCCAGCGCGGCTTCTGTTTCTGACGGAGCCCTGGGCACCGCGATTTAATGGATTAGTTAAAATGATGTGAAAAAATGGATCTCTGATTTATGACCTGCAATTTTTTGCTGACTGAGGCATGTTTTTTCCACGGCCTGCGTTTCAGCGTCCCGGGCACAGAAGGCCTGTGTTGTTTCCCCGGCTCTGCCCTCAGGGCTCATCCGCGGACCCGGTGCCCAGGGCCCCTCCAGACCTTTAAAACAGGAAGTTTAATTTTATAGAATTAAGAAAGAGAAAACGGTACTTAATTATCTGGCTGTGAAACAGCACTGCCCTTTCTTAATTTTAGTAGCTAATAAAATGCCGTTCCCGGAGTTAACTACTTCTGGTCCAAACGCCCTACAATTTTGGCTGTTTGGATAGAACGTTTTATGAACTGTTATATATTGCACCCCGGTTTTTAAGCTCTGCTATGACATATTTCTCTCAAGATTTATTAGGAATTTTTATTTAAAACAATATATTAAATAGGGGAGAAAAAGTAATCTTAGGTAAAATTCAAATATTAGCAAAACATAACATGAACCAAAACCTCTTTTATTTGAAGTTGTCCCCTTCCGCCCCCTCCCCATCCCGGCCCTCCCCGCCCCAAGCACACCTCTGCTAATAAAACAGTTTGGGGAACAAGGGTGCGCAGCTGCATCATTAATTCAACATGGCTTCCAACCTGACTCCAATCAGGGATCAATTTCAAGGCCAGTTGGCGCTTAAGTGACTTTATGGACCGCACCGGGCAAGATCCCAGGCGTATTCCCAGTTTCTGCCAGGCCCTGAGGATGACCACCCAGGCTCGGGCCCCGAGGCCCCCCGAGGCCCCCCACCCGGGGGCTGACCCCTCAGCCCCACAGGGACGACCGCCTGGCCCGACCAGGTCCTCAGCCGTGACCCCACAGGCCGCCACTGTGTCCTTTGGGGACGATTGTTCTTTCCTGGCCTCATCTGCACAGAGCCTACCGTGTGCCGGCTCGGGAGGGCCAAGCTTGGTGAAACTCGACCGTGGAGGCAGAGAAGGGGGCCGGGCAGCGCGGTTAGCCTCGCGCGCTCCAGAGCCCCGTCAGAAATCACTCGTGCAGCGCCCATCAAGGACAGCGCGGAACCACGTCAGTTCAGCAGGAGACGGTGGTGGTGGAGCCCCGAGCACGGTGCCTCCGGTCCCACAGAGACGCTGCCCCGCGCGGGGCCTCGTGTGTTTGGCGGGGAGCGAGGGCGCTGAGGGCAGAGCCTGGGGTGTGGGAGGCTCCAGGGAGCCAGCAGCCCTCGGGGGGTGGGCAGAGCAGCCCAGGCGCGGGTGGGGACGGCAGGGCTCCTGCCTGTGTCCTCGGCCCCCCCCCCCCCCCCTGCAGCTGTCACTCAGCACCAGCCACATGCTCGGTGTTGAGGGTTGGCCGGGGGACCGGCCCGGCCAGCGCCCGACCTTGTGGGCTGGACAAGAAGCACAGCGTGGTGGCTGCAGTTAATGGCGGCGAGGACAACGCCCGGGGCAGTGGGAGAGGCGTCCACAGGGCCCTGTCCGGGGGTCTGGACCCTCTGATGAGTTGGCAGTTTTGCTGAGACCCCGAGGGTGGGACCGGGCAGGAGAGCAGGAGGAAGAGGGGCCCGGGGGCAGGCGTGGGCAGGGCCGGAGGGAGGGGGGGTGCGTGATGGGGGTGAGAGGTGGGGGCTGTGGGGGGAGCTGGGTCAGGATCTTTCTTTGGGGTCCAGGGCCAGCTCCCCTCAGGGGCGGCAGGAAAACCTCCAGGGCAGGCGCCCCAGGTAACGGGGACCTCGTACCCGCCAGGCCCCCCGGGGCAGGCATCCTTACTTGTAGGTGTGCCGCCCTGGGTGGAATCTGCTCGCGGTCCACGGTCACGGGGGGCTGGGGCGGGCACAGAGATGCTGCCCCACTTGCCCACGGGCAGCAATGACAAAGGAACCGTTGTTGTCGACTGTAGTGACTGGCACTTCCAAGTCCCCCTCCAGCGGCGAGTGGGCCTGCCAGTCAGCCCTGGGGACTCAGCTGATTTTTGGGCATCCGGGAGCGTGAGCAGGTGCCAGCCCTCTGAGCCACAAGGGCCCCCGTGCCTCTCCGCAAAGTTTACTGGCCTCTTGCCAGGCCTGCTCTGGGTCAGCCCGGCGCAGCGGCTGTGGGTCGAGTGCCCAGCGATCGGCTGAGGCCGGTGGTGCGGCAGGGGAGCGACCCGGGCTGGGAAGCGGTCAGCTGTGGGGCTGGGCTGACTCCCACCCGGGGCCGGAGTGTCGACGGGGGGGGGGGGACGGTGCATTCCAGGAGCTCTGTCCCAGCGAGGCTGGCTTCTGGGCCACTGTCACCATGCTGTCTGGCCAGCCAGGGGTGCTGGGAGCTCAGAGGCAGGAGGGACACCCTCATTCCATGTCCCTGCCTGGCGCTCTCAGCCAGTGACCCTGTTGGGTGCAAGCCCCCCGTCCTGACCCCCTGCACCCAGAGTTAGGGTGTCCCTGCTCAGGGAAGGAGTCTCATGGTCACAAACGGGGTACCGCTCCCTGGTTCCGAAGGCATAGGCAGGGAGTGGGGCTCCTGTCCAGGGTGAACAGGGTCCCCTCAAACTCACGTTCGCCCAGAACTTCAGAACGTGGCCTTATTTGACTTGGACGTTGGGTCTTTGCTGATGTAGACAGTGAGGTGACATCATTCCGCCCGCAGCAGGCGGCCCCGCACCCATCAGCCCACATCCCCATAACGAGAGGAGAGGACAGGAACAGGGGGTGGGGGCGGGTGATGGCGGAGGGAGGCGGGGGGTGAGGCCAGAAAGACCCTCCCCCAGAACCTGCAGAGGGGGCGCAGCCCGGCCGACACCTCCGTGGGGGCTTCTGGCCCCCGACTGCAGAGGACCTGTTTTGTCTCGGGCACCCAGGAAGCTCAGTGGCTCCAGACTGGGTAGCTTCCCGTCCAATCTCACACATTCCTGTGGTTTTTGAAATCTATTAGCTCATACCTGTTTTATTTTTTATTTTATTTTTTTAATAAAGGTTTTTTTAAAAACATTTTTCTTTATTTTATTTTAGAGAAAGGGGAAAGGACGTCTCTCGCATGTGCCCCAACCGGGGCAGCTCGGACCTGTTTCATTGCAAAAGGGGCGGGCGGTCCCCTGGACCACCCGGCGGGACCGTGATGCGTCGGTGCCCTGGCCGTCCTCCCAGGCCCCAGGGTGGCCCTGGCCTGGAGCGCAGCTGTGACCGTCGGACACTGTTGCCAGCCTGGTGGGGTCCAGACCACGGCCCGCTGCTCTCGGCCTTGGACGGAGCCTGTGCCCTTCTCGGCTTCGGGGCTGCCGCCCTCAGGCGCGGGGAGTGCTCTGCCAGGCCCAGGAAGCCTGGCTGGCACTTTGAAAGTAGAGGAAATCGGCCAGACTGGTGTAGCTCAGTGGATTGAGCGCGGGCTGGGAACCAGAGGGTCTCGGTTCGATTCCCAGCTGGGGCACATGCCTGGGTTGTGGGCCAGGTCCCCAGTGAGGGCCATGTGAGAGGCAACCATACATTGCTCTTTCTCCCTCCCTTCTCCTCTCTCTGAAAATAAATAAATAAAATCTTAAAAAAAAAAAGTGGAGGAAATGAGGAGAGAGCTAGAGTGTCCCCTTGGCCTCGAAGCGCACGTGGGTGGCCTCTGTTCCCTCCCTGGGTGCTGTGGGGCGGGGGGGGGCGGGTGACAGACACGCAGGGTGACAGCTGAGTTGGAAGGGCCATGTGAGGAGGGCCCGTGAGGTGCTGTGGTCTGATTGTGGCCCCCGGGGTTCTGGAGATGGAGGGTCTCCTGGGCTGGACTCCTTGGCCAGCGAGGGTGTGGGCTGGTCCTCAGGGAGGAAGGAGATGGTGCAGGGGGAGGGGAGGAGGAGCAGCGTGGAGGGCCTGGGGGAACGCCTGCGGGGTGTGGGGGCGGGGAGGGGAGGCAGCTGGTGGCAGGGGACCAGGGGGCTCTCTCTGGGTTCCTGGCTCCCTTCGGGGCTCAGAGCATCCAGCCTCCCGGGGGTGCCCCTTCAGCCATTGGGACCACTGAGAGGACCCCCATGGAGGGACAGCTCTGGCCTGCGGCCTTCGCACTGCCCTGTGGGAGCGCCCTCGGCCACAGGATGCCGTCCGTGTCAGTAAGCTCTCTGCTTTGTTTGGGCAGCGACCGAGGTTGGTTGTGGTTTTCCTGGAGCCAGTCCCCCGTCTTTACTCTGAGCGAAGTGGAACCCTCCTGGGTCTATTTTGGGCAACCTCGGTGCTGAAGCATACTTGTGGAATGATACAAGGCTCGCGACGATGCCTTCAGCGCCGTCTTCAAAGGCAGGCTCGGAGTGGAAACAGAATCTGCGGCCCTGCGACCCTGGGCAGGGTGGCGGGAGGAGCCGGTGGTGCCGTCACAGGCCCTTAGCAAGGAGAGAGGAAGATCGATCCCAACAACTGCGCGGCTGGAATTCCGGCACGCGGAGCCCTCGGGCCCAGAGGTGTCGCCAGGATTAGAGACTCGCCGGGGAAATCGTGGGCAGCCGTGGAAAAAGTACGCTTGGTCGTCTCTCGCTTGCTCTGCAACGCTGCCTGCTGCCCACCTCCACCCAGATCAGCCCCACGTGGGCAGGCAGGGAGGTACGCCGGGCAGGAGCCGGCCTTGGGCGCGAGAGCTTGGAAATGCAGGGGAAAAAGTAGGAGCTGCAGACCCAGACCAGGAGGAAGAGCTCCTGGGCCCCCCCGCAAAGCTGCCAGGACACCCCCCTTCCCCTCCCCCCTCCCAAGCATCCACTGTGCGCGCCACGGTCAGGAATGTCAGAAGTAGCTGAGGAGTGGGGGCGAGGCTCAGGCGGGGTGGCGGCGTGTCAGACCCCATATGGAGCTCATTACTGGCCCCAGAGAAGCTTGTTTGGGGCTCGAGTGTCCAAGGTGACAGCGGGTGTGGGGGACGGCGTGGGGGCAGGGCTGCCGCAGCCCCAACAAAGCCTGGGCAGAGAGCCGGCCGGCTGGGGGAGAGGTTCCCCCGCTGTGTCCCCAGGCTGCGGTGGCCTGGGCAGAGAGAAAGGCAGGGGTTCAGAAATGGGGAAGCACCGGGGGAGGCGGGCCCTGTCCAAGTGCACGGGCGCGTTTGGCCTTTCTTCCTGTCCCAGCCCCTCTTCCTCCCGCTCTCCTTTCTCTGTCCACATCTCCCCGCTCCGTGCTCCGCTGCCCCCCACCCCCGCCCCACCCCCACCCGTCCCCTCTTCACCCTCCACGCTGTCCCTGCTCACTTCCTCCCTCTCTTCCTCTCTTTCACGCCCCCTGCCCTCACCGCTCACCCTCCCCTTCCCTGCAGGGCTCAGAGGCTTGGTCTGGGGCGTGCAGGGTGGGCGACCAGGGACCAGGAGCAGGTGGCCCCCGTCAGCCAGCAGCACCGCAGCTGTGACAGGCAGGGGGCTGCAGCGGCAGACGAGGGGGGTTATTCTGTTGGCTGTTCCTGGCGATGGAATCCTTACCCCCAAACTCGGGCTGAATTCCACCCTGCTGTGGCCCCCTGGCTGCACGTGCCCTTCCGGAGGTGTTCAGGATGCCTGGCCCTCTCGGGAGGGTCTTCTCGGCCTCAGTTAATGTCCCAGGCTCTGTGGCTGTCACCGTGTCTGAGGAAGTGAAACGGGAGCAAAGCAAAGACTTGTGGGCACAGAGACGGCAGGTAGAGCCTCCAAACCCGCCTTCCCGCTGAATTCAAACAAAACCCGTTTGGATCGGAGCCGAGACGGCCATGATGAACAGGGGACACGGTGGCAGAGGGTCGAAGGGCGTACAGCCTCTGGGGTAGCTTCTCCACCAGGGGCGTCTACCGACTGCGAAAGAAGTGGTGGGAGGAGTGGGGACCTTTACAAGTGTCGGGCCGAGGCTGGACTGGAGCGGCCCCGGGCAGCGCAGCCTCCTTCTGCGTGGGGATGCGCGGGTCCCCTCTGGGGGAAGGGGTCGTGATTTCTAAGCCTCAGGTTGTTTTTCTGTGTTTTTAAAAAAAGTGTAATTTCTGGCATTCAATAAAAATAGCCAGGCATATGAAGGGATAAGACAATATAAGTAAAAACCAAGAAAACAACAGGAAATATAAACAGACCCACAGCCGCTTCAAATATCGCAGGGGCATCAGACTCACTGTCACCGGGGCCACATCAGCCTCGCGGTGGCCTTCAAAGGGCCGAATGTACTTTCTGCTCCATAGCAGTTAAGGGGTCGTTACATTTATACAGTCCTGAAGTTATTTCGGCCCTCCGAAGGGAACCGCGAGGCTGAGGTGGCCCCCCCGGAAATATTGGGATTACCAGGCATAGACATTAAAATATCTACCCACACTATACGCTAGGAGGTAAGACAAATGAGTTAGAACTTTACCAGAAAACTGAAAACTACAAAAGAGAACCAAATGGAAAAGTCAAGGACTGAAAAATATAATAATCAAAATTACACGGGGACCCAGTGGGCGTACTGGACGAGAAAGTAGACGCAGAGGGAAAGACAGAGTTAAGGGGCTGGAAGACAGATAAGAAGAAACACACCAGGTGCGTCACAGAGAAAGAAAACTGGAAAACGCAGGTGGGAACTGAAGACCCGGAGGGGATGAGCGGGCAAGTCCGCAGGTTTCTGACCGGACCTAGAAAAAAAGGGAACAGGGAAGATGGAGTATTTGCACAGATAATGGCTGGACGTTTCCTAATATTGACAAAATACATTCAACCCTGAATGGAAGGTCAAGGAATCTTACAACCCCTGACGAGTTTGTGAAAGCCGGAGCCACCAGGGCAAGGGACCTTCTCCTGTCCCCCCTCACTGGGCAATTGTTGTCTTTCTCCGTCTGTCTGTCCCTCTCGTCTTCCCTCTCTCTGTCCTTCCTGGGCCATCTTAGTCAACAGCTAAAAATCAAAGAACAAGAGAAATCTTAAAAACAGCCAGAAAATAAGACCCATCACCCGGAAAGGAGCCACAGGACCCGACGCTAGACAGCAGACGCCAGAGCCGGCGGTGTGAAGTGACGCGGTGGTCTATCTAGGAATCTGCACACATGAAAAGCGCTCTTCAAGGAAGAAAGCAAATAAAGACATTTCTAGGCAGATGCTCGGTAGGGTGGACATGGGAAGGTTCCAGAGAAAGAAAAAGACACGTAGCGAAGGTCAGAGACACCGGGAAGAATTAGGAGCAGTACAGGCGGTGAGCACGTGGCTCAGTTTCTACCAACAACACTGACAGGTATAAACAAGAATCACCATTATACACGTATGCACATCCATGCACGTGTCACATTTGTACGTGGCTGAGGTTCACTCTATCCAGACATATAACTCGGGGGGGGGGAGTAAAGTGTAATTTAAAATTTTAATACCTTTGTATTGCCCTAGAAGACAGTAAAAGTCCTCAGTCACTTACCCTTTGATGAGAGAAGGATGGATGCTGTAATTTCTAGAGTAACAACTAATTGAATAGAAATAGATCTATATTCGATGAGGTAAGGGGGCGGAGCAATAAAAAGTTGAATCACCTGAAGGAAGGGAGGAAGGCGGGGGGAAAGGACCACAGACAATTCAGGCCAAGTAGGAAGGAGACGGGAAGACACGTTCAAGCCCGGATATCATTGATTCCATTCAATGCCAACAGATTCAATGCTCCCATTGAGGGCCACAGGCTGCCGTGACCAATAAAAACCAAATCCAAAGAGGTTTTGATTATAAAATCTACACAAACTGAATCCACGTATAGATTTTTAAATAAAAGCTACAATTTAAATATAATTGATAAAGGCAGGCTGAAATAACAAGTTGAAAAAAGATTTTCTGGGAGAGATTAACACTGGACACAACACAAATAAATTTGAAGACCCACCATTCACCCTGGCTGGTGTGGCTCAGTGGATCGGGTGCCGGCCTGCGAACCAAAGTGTCGTCGGTTCAATTCCCAGTCAGGGCACATGCCTGGGTTGTGGGCCAGGTCCCCAGTAGGGGGTGTGCAAGAGGCAACCACACACTGATGTTTCTCTCCCTCTCTTTCTCCTCCCTTTCCCTCTCTCTAAAAATAAGTGAATAAAATATTTTAAAAAAAGAAAAGAAAAGGAGATATTGATGAAAAAGAAAATGAAGCCCCAAGTTCATTCTTTACAAGATGAAAAATTAATAAATGAGAGAGAGAGAGAGAACACACAAACATGCAAATAGCCAATGTTAAAAAGGAAGGAGGGAAGAACGACTACAGATTCTGAGGACATTAAAAATGTATTTTATGCTAATCAATTAGAAAATGTGAATAAAAACATTTCTTGAGGAAAAAAAGTTAAACCATCACAAGAAGAAACGGAAAAATCTACATGATTCTACAACTGTTAATTAAAGAAATTGGCTCTGGACTCTGGTTGGTGTGGCTCAGTGGATTGAGCAAAGGCCTATGAACCAAAGGGTTGCTAGTTCGATTCCCAGTTCGGGCACATGGCTGGGTTGAGGGCCAGGTCCCCAGTAGGGGGCGCCCAAGAGGCAACCACACATTGATGTTCCTATCCCTCTCTCCCTTCTGTCTCCTCTCTAAAAAAATAAATAAAATCTTAAAGAAAAAAAAGAAATTGGCTCTGGAAAACTCTAGGTCCAGATGAACTTTGTTCAGTTCTATCAACATTAAGAAATTAGGCCAATCTTACACACACTCTTTCAGAGAATAGGAAAAGGTCATGGTCCCCAACCTGGTTTATGAACCTGCGATAATCTTGCTCCCAAACCCTGATGTAGAAACCTCGCCCAGGGCAATCTCTACCCCAGGTCTGAACTTGGATGCAAAGACCCTAAACAAACATCGAGGACCTCAGAATCATCAATAAATAAAACAGTTTCACTTGACTACCTTAGATTTGTTCTAGGAATAAAAAACTGGGTTAACATTCTTAAAATTAATCAGTGTAATTTTTTTTTAAAGATTTTATTTATTTATTTTTAGACAGAAGGGAACGGAGGGCGAAAGAGAGGGAGAGAAACATTAATGTGTGGTTGCCTCTCATGCACCCTCTACTGGGGACCTGGCCTGCAACCCAGGCATGTGCCCTGACCGGGAATCGAACCAGCGACCCTTTGGTTTTCAGCTGGCGCTCAATCCACCGAGCTACACCAGCCCGGGCTAATCAATGTAATTTAGTACGTAAATGGAAGAGAGTGGGAAAATCACATGATAATCACAATAGAGTCAGCAAAGGCATTTGATAAAAAGCTAACATTCATTCGTGATTTTTTTTTTTAATTAGCAAAGGAATAGAAGGTAGTGTCTTTAATCTGGCAAAGTAAATATACAAAAAAGGACAGCACCTGGTGAATTGTTGAAAGGCAGCTGAGATTGGGAACCAGACAAGACTGCCTGCTACTCCTGGTTTTATTGAACCCTGAACTAGTGATTGTAGTCAGTGCAATAATGCAAGAAAAAGTAATGAAAGTTAAAACTATTCAAAAGGAAGAGATACTGCCCTGGCTGGTGTAGCTCAGTGGATTGAGCGCGGACTGGGAACCAGTCGATCCCGGTTCGACTCCCGGTCAGGGCACATGCCTGGGTTGCAGGCCAGGTCCCCTGTGAGGGCCATGTGAGAGGCAACCATACATTGCTGTTTCTCTCCCTCTCTGTCTCCCTCCCTTCTCCTCTCTCTAAAAATAAATAAATAAAATATTTTTTTAAAAAAAGGAAGAGATACTGTTGTCTTAATTTGCAGGTGACATGATTATGTAAGTAGAAAATACAAATGAGCCTATAGACTTATTATTAAAATTAATAAGTGAGTTTAGGCAATATTTCTAGATATGCTCCTATTATCAATGAACAGGAGATAAAAAATTAAAGTTACCATTTAAATTAGTATCAGAAATATCAAATGCTGAGTAATAAATCCAGTGAAAGATGTGCAAACCTCATCACAGAAAAATCAAAGAAAACAAACGTAAACTAAGAGGTGGACCACGTTCATGGATTAGGAGATGCAGTGAGGCTGAGGTGGTCACCTCTGCAGACGGACCTGGGCCATCTACTTCTCCGTGGGAACTTAGAGACCACTTCTGACTTTACAGGGAAATGGTGAATGGATTTTGAAGAGCCAGTCGCTCCTGAAGAACAAGGAGGGAAGGCTCGCTCCACAAATCAGGGAGTCGGTGAGCTGCCGTGATGAGGACGCCGTGCTGTTGGTGCAAGGACGGACAGACAGACAGATGTCAGAGAGGACACACGCAGGGCCCCATCTGCGGACGTGTGGGCTGCGGCACCGCCCAGGGTCGTGGGCCCCGCGGGGAGAGAGCCCATGTCTGTCAGCACGTGGGGGAATGAGCCGTGTCCTCAAGATGACACCCGACTGGCTGGAGTGGAGGGTGTGATGACCCCAGCATCGCCGCTTCATGCCTGTCCCTGTGCGCCGTGTGCGCGCGCGCCCCCAGAGGGCAGCCGTCCTCCCCCAGGAAGCCCCCAACAGCACCCTCTCCAGCCCACGCCGGGCACGGGACCTGCTGGGCCTGACGTGGCACCTTGTGAGACGTGGGACCACTGCCTGCAGGAGGCTTAGCCAGGAACAGGCGTGTCTCGCACGACTAGGGTGGGTGCGGCACCCCCGGAGCTGAGCCCTGGGGGGGAGGGCAGGGCGTTTAGGAGAAATAGCCAGGCAGGGTCCGCACGCAGCGGCGTGGGCCGCCCTCTGTTTCCACCGGGATGCGCAGGGCAGGGTGGGAGGGGCCTGTCCCCGGTGTTTCTGCGAGTGGCGAGGCTCCCTGCTGTGAGTTACAGAGTCGGGGCCACGGCCTCCTCGTCCTTCTTGGCTGGTGCCCTCGCAGGAGGCGCCTGTGCCAAGGGGACAGTGCCCTGCAGTGGACACGAAGCACCCTCGAAAGGACCCTTGGGCCAGGGGCCATCCTCTGGGCCCCCTCCGCCTGCTGGTCCTGTGGCTTCCCAGGCCATCCCGGGGGCCACGCCAGACAGTGGGAAGAACGTTGTTCTTACACCGGCTGAAAAGAGGGCGGGTCTGCAGGTGGCCGTGGGATTCTGGACACGGGGTGGGCCTGTCATCCTGGGAGACCCCCGAACTCCTTTTTGGGGGACAGAGCTCACTGACCCCCAGGACCTCAGGGTCCCAGGACCTGCATTTGGAGAGGGACCTTCACAGAGGTGATGAAAGCGAAATGAGGTCACTAGGGTGGCCCTAGTCCAGTGTGACAGGGTCCTCAGAAGAAGAGGAGACGAGGGCATGGACACACATCGAGGGACGGCCACATGGGGATGCAGGGAAGGGGTGGCCGTCCACACCCCAAGGAGAGAGGCCCCGGGGGCACCCGCTCGCCCACCCCTGGGGCTCGGCTCCCCGAGCCCCCCAGGCTGTGAGGACTGAGTGTCTTTCGTTGCAGCTGCTAGGCAGGCGCTCCCTCGGGCAGCCGAGGGCCTGAGGCAGCTGGCCAGGCCGGAGCGAAGGGACGGCGCCCTGCGGCTGCCGCCCAGCCTCGCTCACACCCCCCCGCTCGGCTGCCGGGAGGGCGCTGGGGAGAAACGGGGGCGATGATGTCGTGTAAACGGGACGGCAGACATCCGGTGTCATGCTCTCGTCCAACAAATATTTGCTCACCTTTCCAGCGGGGCCCCCACCTCGCAGCGGCCGCAGGCCATTAATGGAATTAGCAGTCACTTAGAGCGCCATGCAGAGCACCTGTGAGTTCGGACGGCTGCTCGGCAAACCCTGCGCTCCTTGCCGGGGCAGGGCGGCACCCAGCGGGGCCCCGACGGGAGCAGCGGCCGCCTGCCTGCTGGGCAGGGGCCCCGGCAGCCGTGCGTCCTGGGGCAGGAGCTCAGTACCCGTGGCTCATCCCTGTGACCTGCTCGCCCTCCGTGTTCCTTCGTCCTTCTGTGTCCTTGCCACGCCCCGGCTCCCTGAGCACCTTCCACGTGGGCTGGCCCGTGCTGGCCCGAAGGGGCGACACGGGGGAGGCATCTGTTCACTGTTCCGCCCGCCCACCCGCCACCCCTCCACCCGGCCGCCCATCCGTCCATCCGCCCACGCATCCACCATCTCTTTGCCGACGTGATCAGGCTGAGGTGGGGGCCCGCTGCAGTAGGGTGGCCCTGGTCCAGCGACAGTGTCCTTAGGGGACCAGGGAGGTTCTGGCACATGGATGAGACACATGGGAGGGTCTTCCCATGGGGCCTGTGGGGTGGGACTTCCAGCCTCCAGACGGGAGGAGCACAAATTTCTAGCCCCCGGACGTTCGTTATGGCGGCCAAAGCTCGGATGCACCCCCGCTCGCCCCAGCCACAGTCTTTAGTGCAGGCTGCCCTGCGTCGCTTGCCCGGGATGCAGCAGCCCCAAGGCTGACATCTTGTCCCCTCATCCCAGGGCAGGTGGCAGCCCCTGCGGCTGGCCTGGGGCACACAGTAGGTGCTTTATAATTTACACCTGGTTACCTCACTAATTGTAAAATATCTACACTCCCGCCTTCCGATTTTCTAAGACACTCTGCCCCCCGTGACCATGTTCCTCCTCACCGGTCCTCTGGGCCGGGTCAGCGGAGGGGCCCCCCTGGGAGTGGAGGTCTGGGGGAGTTTGGCTTCCATTCCAGGGAAGTGATTTATTCGAGGTGGGGAGCCCGGAGTGGTCACCTGGAAAGCAGGACGGAGCCCCGAGACAATCAGAAAGTTCCAGGAGGCTGCCTCTGTGGTCAGGACTTGGTGTGGTCGGCCGGTCCCAGCCCAGGGACAGGGCGTGGGGGCTGAGCCTGCAGCCTCGCCCTCCTGGCCCCGCGCCCCCACCCCTGCTGCTGCCTGGTCCCGGTTTGGCAAAGGGCTGAGCAGAGGGACAGACGGCAGCCGGGCGATGGTTGCAGAGCCCTCACCGCCTCTGCCGCCAGGAAGCACGGCTCCGAGCACACACCTGTGCTCTGGCCCTGTCTCTCCAGCCCGGTGTCCTGTGAACCCCTGGCAGGCAGGGTGCCGGGGTGACAGCCTGAGAAGGACGGACATTAGGGACAGAGCAAGGCCCCTCTGCAGAGGCAGCCAGGGAAGCCTGGAGTGTGGGGGAGGCCGTGGCCGCATCTCTGGGGTGTGGTGAGGTCCCCACTGGGCTGTCCTCGTTGGACCTTCAGGCAAGGTGTGGCCAGGCTGAGCCGGCCCCTCCCACCCAGGCTGTGTTCGGACACGTGGCCAGGCGGGGCTCACACTGCCCCTGCTGCGTGGGCCCTTGGGTGGGGGGTCAAGCCATCGAGATGGTTGGAGCACAAGGCCCAGTGTCCCCTGGCATGGAGGGGCCGTCGCCGGGTTCGAAGCCTTGCCTTTCTTTGGGGACTTCTCCCCGTGCCCCCTGCAGGGCTGAGCCCAGACCCCAGTGCAGTCACCGTGAGAATTAGCGCCGCTTCTGGGACCTCGGGAGGGTCGGGGCCGCTTTCGGATTCAGGACGAAAGTTCAGGCGTGTGTTGGCGTGTCTGCCCCAGGCCCCACAGCTGGTGGACAAAACGGGGTGACACTGGGGGAGTGGCAGGCCACTGTGGGCCCGGGGCTGGTGCTGGCACCGCACGGTGGCTGCGGGGCCTGGCCGAGCCCCGTGACCCCAAGATGCCCCGGGTTTTCCTTGCTGCTGTTTCAAGGGCAGCGTGCTCGACCCCTGTGTCCAAGTGATTCAATATTTCACCCACGTCACACTGGGTAACCTGAAGTGGACGCTGGTTTGCAAGCCGCTCCTCGGGCCCTTCTACGCCCGGTGAAGGTTCCAATTTGGAGAAGAGGGTTTTTTTCTTGGCGTGAGTCACTTTCTCCGAGAGCGGAGAGATGGCCCGGCGGCTCTTATCTTGAACTCCATGTACTTAACGCTTATTAAAATCAATACCGTCCATTAGCCAGCCATGTTTCCATTTTTAATCATCTATTGATATACAGCCTGTGCTTTTATAGGACTAAACAAATTTCCGCTCTCCGTGCCCCTCTGCAGCCCGGGGGCAGGCGGGTGCACGGCCGGGACGTAAATGTTTATTTACTGCTTGCTTCCTGACTGAGGACAGGCCTGGTCCACGGGCCTCAGCTGGCGTTTACACGGGAGGCTGGCTGCCGCTTCCTGTGCTGCAGACACAGCGGCCGGTGTTTTGGGAGTGGAATGAATGCGGGGCATTGTGGGCGTGCGCGCTGCCCGTCCGGCCTGTCAGCAGGCGGGCGTTGCTCTTTCTTTGCCCCTTCCTCCACTTCTGGGGGGGAGGGGGGTAATCGTCGCAGCTGGGGCTGCATCCGCCGGGTGTCCCGAGGGCACTTGTCGGGGGAAGTGAGGACTGGGCAGCCTCGGGGAAGGTCTTCACGCCCAGGATCCTCCCAGAACGAGGGTCCGGGGTGGCCCCTCTGTGCGGCACACCCTGCATCCCAGGGGAGCAAAGGGGACGTGCCTTCCGTGTGCTGTCCGCTGCCCCGGCCTCCCACACACGCCTCGGCCCTCGCCTAGCCGCGCCCCTGCATCTTGGAGGCGCTTTAGAGTCAGTTGTTTTCAACCATCAGAACAGGCACTGAGTGGGGTGCAGGTGCCGTGGGGCGGGCGGGGCCCAAGGAGCCCCGAGAATGGAACTGGGTGTGGTGGCTGCCCAGGAGCCCTGGCCACGCAGAGGGGCCTCCATGCACCACTGTCCCTGGGCCCCCGGGGCCAGTCGGCATGGCTGACCGCCTGCTGGCTGTGCCCCGAGGGGCCTCCGGCTGTGGTACAGGAGGGACCAGGGCCTCCGTTCCCAGCGCCCATTCACGCTGCGATTCCCAGATGCCACTCCTGCTCGTCCGGAAGTTTTTTTGCAGGACTCTGTCCTCGGTACTAGTGTGCTTGTCTCCAGCTGCCCCCAGCCAGGGGGTGGCCGGGAGCCGAGGGCTCAGAGGCGCGGTGCCGGGTGGGGCACAAGCATCTCGGACTCAGCTCAGACTCTGCCGTGGGCCCCTCCCGCTGCGGCTATCGCCCGGGGAGCCGAGCTGGCTGGTGTGCATGCTGGCAGGACCTAGTGCCTGGGCCCGCCCGAAGGGCAGGGCTGCCGTCCTGCTGTGTGGTCACTGTGCCGCGAGGGGCCGAGTCCCAGAACTGGGGGCTCACAGGCTTCCTCCGACCAGCGGCTTCCGGGGCGTGTGGGTGCCTGGGCCTCGGGAGTTGGCACACACGGGGTCTTGTCCCTTCCTGTCCTTTGCGCTCCGTGCTCACACCACGCACGGCTGTGTGAGTGCACAGAACCCCGCGGCTGAGAGGACGCCAAAGTCAGCGGCCGTCACTCGGATCCGATGCCGCGCTCCACAGGTGAAGAGACCGAGAGGAGGCTCGAGGTCCCTGGGATCACACAGCAGGGGGACACTGACGTCCAGTCTGGGGTCTGACCCTGAGCCACAAGCCCCCCTGAGGCTGAGGGTGCCGGGGAGGGGCGGGGGCCGGGGCACAGGGACCCGCTCTGTGCACACTCGGGAGGAGAACTGACCGCCGGGCGCACCGCAGGCCACCCAGCGCAGGACATCAGGTTTGCGCGCCACGGCCGCGGGCGGAGCCTGCGCCTGTGACCTGCGGCTTCATAAACCGCTGTCTAATGAAAGCAGCGCAGGGCGCGGAGCGCGGGCAGCCCTCACGCGGCGCTGCGTCGCGGGGAAATGTGCTTGTTAAAACGTGTAATGAGAGACATAACAAATCCCCAATATTGGGCAAAGCTGTTGTTAAATCCCTTAATGATAGCCGTGTTCCCTCTGGTGCGCCGCACGGGCCTTTATAGAGCCTCGGTGTGTGTGGGGGGCGGGGCAGAGCGTCGGGGCGGGGTGACTGGGGGGGCCTTTGCTGGAGGCCGGGACCCCAGAGCCCACCCCCTCGTGCCCCGGTCTCTCCTGCCCTGGAGGCTGGGCGGAGACACGCTCTGTGGTCCTCGCAGCTGCCCTCGGCCGCCACCCTGCCACCCGCCGCGTGCCTGCGCGTGCTTGCTGACCCCGCCCTGGGCCCTTCTGTCCTGGCCGCCTCAGCAGGTGTCCTCGGGCCCGAGGGAGGGGGCCCACCCTGAGGAGGGCTCCCTAGGGCTGGCAATGCAGCCCCCGGCCATGCTTGGCAGCCACCAGAGGGGACACTGTGATGACCACACGCTTCAGCCACGGAGCCAACGCTCAGGCTTTGGAGACCTGCCGGGAAGGGCCGTGCTGGCTGCAGTGGGGCGTGGGTGTGCAGGGGCAGGCGGGAGGGGCTCTCCTCACGGCCACCACTCAGTGAGCCTGACTGAGCCTGACCTTGGAGGACAGTGGCTGCCTGCTGTGTGCCTGGGCGAGGTCCCCGAGGCAGCCCCTCCTTCCCCCTGGGGGTCATGTGTTGGGAGTATCTGGCCACCAGAAACCTCTGCAGGCCCTGGTGGCAGGGAGCCTGCAGTGGCCTCGGACGGGGAGGGAAGCAACCTTTCCCCCCCAAGGCCCTGGGGAGCACAGGCTTCCCATCCAGTCTGCATCTTCTCACCCTTCAGATGCCTGGAAATGGAGGCCACACACGGGGCCCTGGGGCTCAGGCTTGTTGGCCCCTGAAACTCCACAGGAGGCCTGATAGGAAGAGGGTCTCCCCTGGGGTCTGGGTGGCACCGGACCTGCAGGCAGGCATGGACACCTTGTGGTGACGCCTTCTGTGTCCCCTGGCCCCACCGCATGTAGGCGTCCAGGGGAGCTCGGCAAGTGCTTTGCTGCTCCTGGCCCGGAGCCGAGCCTGGGACGTGGATCCCCGCCTCCCGCCAGAGCAGCCGCACATCTGCGCATGCCGAGGGGCCAGGGGGGCACGCGGCTCCGCCTCTCCGAGCCTCGATTTCCTTACCTGGAGGCAAGCGTGCCGCCTGCCCGTGGCCGTGAGCAGCAAGCGGCTCACCTGTGAGGGGCCCTGTTTGAAGGCGCAGTGGCAGCTCTGCTGGGTGCGTGTTCTTATTAAGGGGGCGTGTGTGGGCGACAGGCCTTCGCAGCCACATGCGCCCCTCATCCCTCTGGGGGGAGCGCCCCATGCCACCCTCAGAACCACACCCCGAAGGGCCCTGTGCAAAGCTTGTGCCCCACCCAAGGGTGAGGCTGGCGGCGGGGGAGGGGGGCAAGCAGGTCCCCTTGCCTTCCCCGAGCTCGGCTGACCGTGTTGGCGCAGCCCCCACCGCGTCCCTGCCTGGGCCGGTGGTTACGCAGGCTGCCTGCCCGAGGACCCAGGTGTGGAGACGTTTAATTGTGTGTGACCTGCCATCCCCTCTCGGCTGGGTGTTAATGGCCAAATGGTTTGCAAGTGAGTTCCCGGAGAGAAGTGTTCCTGAGAGGCAGGCGTTTGTGGGAAGGGCTAGGAACCGGACAAATGGCCAGCATTTGTCTCTCCCCCGACCCCTCCCAGGCAGAAGGCCCAGCTAACTGGGCTTGGGCTTGGGCAGGGGAGGGTCGTGTGTCCCCCACCCAGGCCTGCGGAGGGAGGGACGAGGGAGCAGGTGGGTCCGGAGCTCCAGGAACATCTTCCTTGGGGGGTGCAGGCAGAGCCGCCCCTCCCGGCTTCCCTCAGAGGAGGCCTGAACGCAGCGGGGTGGGGGCTGCGGACACTCGGAGGTGGCCCGGGCATGGCCAGAGGCTCTGGACTGCCCATCTCGTCTACAACACCCCCCCACCGATGGTATCTTAGGACTAGGGTAGCAGAGCAAGTGTCTCTAGGGCCCTAGCTCCGCACCCAGTGGTGGTTGGCAACATGGCCACACACCTGTTGTCAGCAGGGACGGCCGTGACAGCTCCCACATACCTGGCCAGTGCCCCACCCGGAGGCTCCCGGCCCGCCCGGCAGGGGGCGGGCACAGCGTCGGCACCAGGGATACCCGCTGGCTGAACTCCAGGCACCACGGCCCGGGGAGGCTGGTGGGTGGCCCACGGGGGCTGCCACAGTGCCATCCAGGCTCAGCCAGGGGCTCTAACCGCTCCGACAAGCGGCTGACCTGCAGCCCTCACCCTGCTCCTTGGAGCCAGGGACCGGGTGGTGGGGCTGAGACCTGGTGCCAGCTCAGGCAGGAGGAGGGAGGGGCCGGGGGGCAGGGAGGGAGTGCGGGCTGGGCTTCGGGGTTCCTGAGCTGCTCGGGCCCTCAGCCAGCTGTGCAACTCAGTCAGCCTCTCTGTCCCCCTCTGTGACGTGGGGGGGGGGGTGCCCCCCGCGGGTCTTGTGAGCTATTGAGTAAATGCAGTGAGATGCCTGCACGGTGCTCCCCAGGGGCACGTGCCGAGCCCAGAGCCCGCTGGGCCCTCCCAGGGAGACTGTCCTCCCTGGGGCTGCCCTTGGGGGAGATGGGGCTGCGGGAGGCGGGGCCGCGTGGGTGGGGACACAGGTCTGGGGGCCTCGGGCCAGGGCGCCCAGCAGAGGACCCGGGACCCTCGGGAGAAGGGGACGGCTGGACTGCGGGGGAGCCGTGCTTCGAGCAGACCCTTGCCCTCCGCGAAGGCCCGGCCTGCGTCTTTAAGACGCTAATGGGCCCCCTAAAAAAAAATGACAGTTTGCCGGCACACTAGCAGGTTCTCATGTGACATCAGCGGGGACTCAGAGATGTTTTATTATTTGGAAACGCCATATAGGGAAGGCAGCCTTGAAAGCCTGTCGCTGCTCCAAACCCACACCTCCCCTGGGACTTAATTATTTTCTTAAAATGCAACTTGTACTGTTAGTTTAAAACATTCCAACTGTGTTCACACTCTTTAAATCTTCAGTAAACCTTAGAGTTTAAATCACTTGCAGATAAGAGTAATTCTCTCCGGGAGAGAGGGCGCAGTGAGCGGGGACGAGAGAGCCGGCGCAATGAAAAGGCCTTTGACGGGTTTCGGGGCACCGTCCCCCGGGGACGCTGGCCACGGACGGCGGCCCCCCAGGGCTCGGTCGCCCGGAGCCCCGGCCGGAGCTGCCCACCCTCTCTCTCGCTCTCTTGGAGGGCCAGGCACAGCCAGCCTGAGGTCAGCCAAGTGATGGCCTAGGTGGGGCGACTTTTGGAGCAAAAGGACACTCGCCTTGGTTGGGGGTCTCCGGGCTGGAAGGCTCCTGGGCCCTGGCCATCCACCTGGGGCCCGTGTGGGGTCGGCGGTGTGGGGCGGGCCACACTGGGGCTCGGCCCCGACGCCCCGTCATCGCTGTCTGACCTTGCAGCCCGGCCATTTGCAGGAACACCTGGGGCCGGTCTTCTTCCAAAGGGCCTCCTGAGAGTCAGGGAAAATCAGATGACAGCAAAGCCCAGAAGCCGGCCTGCCGGGGCCGAGGGGCCAGCTCCTTCTCTGCTCTGAGGGGTTTCAGGGGCCCCCCCGGCTCTGGCTGCCCGCCCCTCCCCCACCTCCAGTTCAGGGGCCGTCCGGCGCTCTCAGTGTGGCGCTGTTGAGTTCGGCCATCGATGGTGTTCCCCAGCCACGCGGGCGCTCTCGTCCCCTCTGCATGATGCCCACGGCCCTGGCTGGACTGAGCTCACGGCCAGGGCAGCTCTACCACCAGCTGCCCCCTCCCCAGGGCCCGAGTCTCTCCGGGCCCCACCCCACAGGGGTACAGGGCACCCTCTTCCTCTCAAGCCCCGAGAGTCCCCATCACAGCACCACCATCCTGGACGGTGACCTCGGAGCCACTGGTCACCTCCCCAGTGGGCTGAGTTCGGCCCTCCCATGGAAGGGCCCAGCCAGGCACCAGCCAGGCCCCGAGCAGGGGGCTCAGCTGGGCCTGTGGAAGGAGGGTCCCCCACGCGGTGGAGGGGACAGTGTGGTGAGGACATGTCTCAAGTCCCCTCGAGGACCTTGTGCTGGGCTGGAAGGTCCATACACACCAGGGCAGCTGTGGCCGCCGGTCCAAGCCCGAGTCTCCTGTGATGGAGCCCACCCCCTGACCAAGGGCGTCCCTGTCCCACCCTCAGAGTCCTGGGGACACACTGAGTGCTTGTCAGGGTCACCCAGGCCCCTGAGCCTGAAGGGTGGCCCCTGTGGAGCTCACACCATGGCCTAGGGGTCTCCTCACCCCGTGAGCAAAGGAGACACAGGAGGGAGGAAGGGCAGCCCGGCGTGGACCGGAGTGACCCACGGGCTCTGGGCGTGGGGAGGCACCGGCAGCTTCTGGAGATGCTGCCGCCCGTTGCACACCTGGCCCAGCAATCGAGGCGGGCGGCTGGAGCCCAGAACCTCGGCTGTGTGTGCATCCACGAGCACGAGTGTGGGAGTATGTGCACGCCAGTGTGTGAGCGAGAGTGTGAGTGTGTGAGAACAAGTGTGTGCATGCTGATGTGAGTGTGTGAGTGTGTGCCCGAGTGTGAGTGTTGGACAGATGTGTAGGGCCTGGCAGTGTCTGCCGCTGCCTGAGGCTGGTCCCCACCGGGGTGCCAGGTGTCCTGTCAGGCAGGGATGGCGGGAGGGGCAGGGCCAAGTCGGGAGACGAGGGGTCCACCCGGGTCTCCCCCCTGGCGGGGGCTCTGCCCTCACGCCTGCGCCCGCACACCGTGGGGTCGGGTCCGCTCCCTGGCTGCCCGGCTGGGCTTGCAAACGCGTCGCGCCCCATTTCCCACGGCTTTGCAGCTACTTCGGGGAGTGCTGGTGCCTGGCTGGCTCGGGCATGTGTCCCGGTCACTCCCGGGTGTCTCCTGCCCTCTGGACGAAGTGGACACACCTGCCGCCTCCTTCCCTCTCCAGCACGACCGCTGGACCTCTCCTGACAGGAAGAAGGTTGAGTGGGGCGGATTCTCACGAAGCGTTGAGAGGGTTTGCTGGGACGTAGCATCCGGGTGCCCGGTGGGAAGCAGCCGCCCCTGCACTGATGGCTGTTGGCGGGCAGCAGACATGTCCACCATATCTGGGGCTCCGTCTGCTCTGTCCACTGGCGTGGATCCCACCTCCCCTCCTTCCTGCCTCAAGGGTCTCGGGGCCATCAGGCAGGCCGCCCAGCCTCCAGGTCCGCCCTTGGTGTCCCTGGGCCACACCCTCTCAAGAGCTGTGTGCCGGTCAGACGTGGCTGTATGTGGGGTGCAGGATCTGAGCTCTAGGACCCCCAGATAATCACCGGGAAGAGGGACTCATGCTGGCTGGAAGGGCCAGTGCCCTTGTCCCCAAGGACTTGCGCCCCGGCAGGGAAGGAGGCAGCCCAGCCGAGTGAGCGCTGCCCCAGCGCCGTGTGCCCGTCCCGGGGGACCTGGCTGCGTCTGGGAGCCCCGCGCAGCCCTTCGGAACGGAGACTCGGAGGCACCCTCGGTCTGGTCTCGCTCTCACCAAACAGCATTCTGATGAGTTAAGTGTGAGAGAATCAGAAACAACCTGGTTGGACTTCCTTTATAAACGCGCGCGTTTGCAAATCAAGGAGACAGGCGGCTTCGGGCTCAGGCAGTGCTGCATGTGTGTGCCCGCGGTGTTCGGGGAGCCGGCCGACAAGTCCCCACAGCCCGGGCGCCCCAGGCCCAGGGTCCGTGTGCATGAGCCCCGCCCCCCGCCCTGGAGCCCCCACCCGGCACACAGCACACGGACGCCGGGTGGGTAAGCGGCAGACCCTGCTCGCCTCTCCCATCTCCCCCGACCCACGACGGCAGCAATGCCAGCACCTATGGGTGCCACCCTCCGCGTGGCTGTCTCTCCCCTGACCAGCAGCCATGCGATGGAACAGGTGCCATGGTTCTCCTGCCCTGCAGGACAGTGTACTGAGGCGGGGGCATGGACCAGGCTGGCTGGGGAGCAGGGCCCCGGCCCCCTCCCCTGATATCGGAGCATCACTGAGACAGGTGCAGGGAGGGAGTGGGTCGGGGGCAGTGGAACTGCTGAGGTCAATGGGAAGGCAAACAGAATCATTAACAGCTCCCAAAATAACCCAGCCCCAGGGGGCTCCTCAGAGCAGTGGGGCTGGGATAAAGTAGGGTCCCTGTCATGGAGGGTGGCGGGCAGGGCTGGCCTTGGGGGAGGGCGGGGCTCCAACCCGGGTCCTGGGCCCTGTGGAGCTTTGCCAAGCCTCTCAGCCTGCCGGGTGTCCTCTGCAAATGGGTCCCCCCAGGATCTGTTGGGGGTGAGCTCATGCCCAAGGGGTTTGCGGGGCCAGAGTCAACTGGCCGCGCACCGTCCTGGGCAGGCACTGTCCCGTCAGGTCCCTTTATGTCAGCCGCATCGGCGTGCAGAAGCTGAATAAGCCCAACTCCATCGTGAGCCTGGGAAAGCCTCACCGTCATGCTGACCGCAAACCTGTGCACTGCCCCCAGGGTCCCGCGCCCTTTGTCACCCCCCCTCGCAAGCCCCACCCAGGCAGCCCCCACGACGTTGCATTTCCTCGAGTTTACACAGGAGGCCCTCAGCGGAGGCCCCTTGTCTTCGATGCGGCGGCGAAGCCAGTCCAAGGCACACCTGGGGGCACTTGTCAGTCGCTGAGCGCCTGCCCGGCCGGCCCGTGGTGACGTCCTTCAGCTCTGACAGTCTGGGACGGCCTCTGCTCCCGTCCTCACTGGCAAGGTGCGGTCCCTGGGCGTGGGACGCAGAGGCCACAGGCTTCGTCCGTGTTTCCTCCAGGACTTTGGAGAGGCCGCCCTCAACCCTCTCCCCTGCACCGTCCCTGACGGGAAACCTGCCGTCATCCTGAGGCTTGCGTTTGCGGTAGCGGAGTCTCTCTTTCCTCCGGCCTTTTTCCACGCCCCAGTCAGAGCAGCGCGACAGGAAGGCGGTGTCTCCACCTGTGTCCAGTGGTGGAACGTCACAGCCACCCTTTCAGACAGAAAACAAACAAAGGCACCGGGAAGCGAGGTGGCTTTTTCAGTGCCACTAGGCCGTCCGACGGGGGGGCACAGCCGGGACCACAGCCTGGACCGGGCCTGTGCGCGCAGGGACACGGGACCCGAGGGCCGGGAGCAGGACCAGCTGGGAGCCTCCAGGTCCATCCCGCAGTGGGGACTGCGAGGCCGTGGCTCCGGACTTCTGTGGCCCAGTCTCCGGGGTCCCCTCTTCTCCAAAGTAAACACGGGTTTTTACAATGATGCTTTCGTCCTTCAAAGTCTCTTCCTCTGGGCCACCTGGTCAGACCGGGTCAGAGAAGGCTGCTGGCGTGGCCGCTGTCAAGGCCAAATGCACAGACTCAGTGAGCTGGGCACGTGGCAGCTGCCCGCCGGCCTCTGCCCCTTCCCCGCCTCCCGTGGCCCCGTGGGCCGGAGCACCCGGCCCCTCCCCTAGCAGCACAGCCTGGGCGTCCGGCGAACCCAGCTCTGCCCCTCCCCTTGCTCTGGGCTTGGTGCTCACCTGCACGTACTCCCGGGGCCCTCGCAGGTGGACGGCAGGAACAGACGCTGAGGAGAAGCTGTCAGAGTCCCGGAAGCTGCTGGAATGTCATCATGCAGGTGATGCCGTGAACTCCCCCAGCAGGTGCTTCAGTCAGCCCCAGCCTGGGGGACACACGGGGCCCTGGCCAGAGGGGTGGTCCTGGGAGTCTGGAGAAGGCCCCCTGTAGAAAATGGGCAGTGCGGCCACCTGGGTCCCCTGGCCCAGCGTTTGTCCACAGAGCAGCTGGCCAGGGTGGCAGCAGGCGCAGGGGTCGGCCGGGGAGGATGGCCCGAGGGGGCCCCGGCGTTGTCCGGCCCTCTTGTGTCCCACTTACCTGCGCGAGAAGTTTCGGGGTCCCTGGCAACCCGCACCGCAGCCTCCCGCCAGCTGAGACGCCTCTTTTGGGCCGTGCAGACCGCCTTTTCCTCCCCTCCCGGGCCTGGGCCGGGGCTGCGGGGCCGGAGGTCGAAGTGAAGAGGCACCTTTGTTTCGTTAGTGGGGCCCGTTGGGAGACTCCAGCGTGAATATTTATGAGAAATGACCTAATACCCACGCCGCCTGCCGCGTGTTTGCTTAACATACTTAATGCGATTCGGGGCTGTGTTTGCTTTTTAGCTGCCTGGGCAAGGTGGGCTGACCTGTCCCGCCCCCCACCACGGGAAAGAGGCAACACGCCCTCCGTAGCCCCCCAAATTCACCTTTACAATGAAATGGCCTCCGAAAGGCGTCCCGGGAGCCCCACTCACCCTGGGCCTCAGGGGGAGTCCCGCAGGGTGGGCCCGAGGGCGCGGGCCGGGCCCGGTGGGCACGGGGCGGGGAAGGCGATTTCTCCTGGAAAAGAAGGAAGCGCGTTTAAATGTCTCTGAGAAGAAGTGCCAGGTAGTTGTAAGACGGCACTTCACACAAGTGCCCTCTCTGAGTTTCTCTTAGACACGAAGGCTATTGATCATCTTGCCTGAAACAGGTGCCGGTTATGCGGCCAGCGGGGGCCCTTCCTCTACGTCTGTGGGTGTGCCACCTCGCCGGGCAGAGGCAGGCAGCCCGCCTTTCGAGCCGTGTGCTGGAGGGGCCGCCGGGCCTTCGTGCCTCGAAAGGCTCAGACCCCAGCTCCAGCGCCAAGCAGCTGCGTGACTTGGGACAGGTTGATTTACCTCTGAGTCCCCCTGGGCAGAGCGGGGTGAGAACCAGGGCGACTTCGGTCATGAGGTTGGAAGCTCTACCTAGTCTGCGCGCGCCCCCCCCGCTGGTGGACACCCCTGCTTCCAGGCCAGGGTGGGGACTTCGGTCCACTGTCTGTAACTGTGCCCAGGAGCCCCCGCAAGTGCTCCCAGGGCTTCAGGCCTTCCCCAGAGGGCATCACAGTGGAGGTGAGGCCTGGGCTCCGCCGGCCAGCTGCCCTGGAGACCCTGAGCAGGGTGGAGTCAGGGGCTCCAGGCAGTGAGGGGCCCTGGCCAGGCCCAGGTGTGGCCATGTGGGGGCTGTCCCCACAGCTTCCAAGGTTACAAATGACATGTCTGTTGAGTGCCATCCAGTGAGCTCCAGGCACGTGGGGTCTCTGGGATGAGGCATCCAGGGTCAATCCAGCTGGGAGACCGTGTCCTAAGGGCTCACCTGACAAAAAGTCAAAGGGGCCCCCAGAGTGCCCCCGCCCCCATGAGGGGCGCCCGCCTTCCTGGGCATCAGACGGGCACTGGGCCTCACCTGCCAGGAGTAAAGAAATGACAGTAGAGGTGGGAAGGGGGTGTCGCAGTCCCCATGGGGTCCCCAAAACCCCCAGGGCGGGGCTCCAGGACCGGCCCCCGGTGACCAGGCATGAGCACTGGCCCTCCCTTCTTGCCTGGAGGTCCCGCGTTGAGCCCGCATGGGCTCCCACACCACCCTGCAGGGCAGAAGCCACTTCCTTGCTTTGCAGCCGCAGCGCTGGGGCTGCGCGCCATACCGTGGGCCGAGCCAGGGCCCGAGACGCACCTGCCTGTGATGTGGCCGCGGGCGGGAAACACAGACGCAAACCGCCGCCCCCTTCCAGGGCGTGGACGAGCCGCCTGGACCCTGTGCACTCCCACTGGCCGTCCAGCCGCAGCTCCATGGGCCCCCGACAGCACCCCCCCGCACCCCAGTCCATCTTCTCCGGCGCGGCCCACCCAGGGAGCCAGGCAGGGTGGGCCTTGAGGGCTTCCAAAGAGAGGAGGGGCTGGGGCAGCGCCTGGCGGGGCACCCTGTGTGTGCCCCAAACGCGATCACAGGCTCTCCCCACCCAGCCCTGCCCTGCGGAACAGAGAGGCCGCGCCCAGCCCTAATCGCTGGTGAGAGACGGAACCAGCTGCCCAGCAGGCCTGGCCCGAGGCCTCCTGGGAGAGCAGGCCAGCACGCGTGGTCAATCAGGCCCAGAGCGGCTCCACATGCTTCTTGAGTTACACACCCCGGGGGTGACGTCAGAGCAGCCCCAGCAGGAGCCGGAGCAGCAGGAGGCTCCTCCGTCTCAAGCCCGAGGGCCAGGCAGGCCAGCGGCTCTGTGCCTGGGACTCCTCGCCCCTCCACTCGGGGGAGGGGGACGGGGCTGCCATGTTGGCTTCTTCCTGATTAAAGAGGCGACACCCTCACTATAGATCACTTGGAAAAATCCAGAAAAACAAGAGGAAGAAAGAGACAATATTCAAAACCTCAATTCATTATATTGCCTTCTAGTATTTTCCATCACACACCTCTACTTACCTACCTACCTGCTACTCAGCCACTCATGCATCCACCCACCTGCTCACACACCCTGTTTTCTTAACCAGAGCCCCCCATTTCTCCAGACATGCTTCCTAGATTCAGCTTTTGAGCAGAAAAAGAGGCAGGTCATGAAATAACACACTCCTGATGGGAGGGTGGGGCAGGAGTGGGAACGGTGTGGCACCTGCAGTCCTGCCAGTGTGAGGAAGCATGTGCACATGTGTGCGTGTGCGCGTGAGCGTGTGTGAGTGGGCATGTGCGAGTGTGCCTGTGGGCCCCATCGAGGGTGGTGGGCGCCTGGCAGCCGCGGTGACAGACGTGGCCATGGACCCTGCCCAGCCGGCCCTGGGGGCCCCTCGGCCCTGCTGCCAGCCCGGGGCCCCTGGAGTGGCCCGTCCCTGCTCTGGCCACCGTGCCCGGGCATGGGCACACCCAGAGTCAAGATGGATGAGTGCACCTTTGCTCGCCCCGAAGCCGGGCGTGCGAGCCGGACCCCGCTCCCGTGCACATGGTCCACGTTAGCCGTCCCCCTGCCTGACATGTGGCCACGAAGCGCCTGGCCCCGGTGGCCAGTCCCCGCCCCCACCGCCGGCCCACCGCCACTTCTAATTGGGCCGCAGAGCCGTTTAATGGTGCCTGCGCGGCTGTGGGGCTGCTCGGGGCAGAACAATGCGCCATTCACGTCCGAACAGAACGCTAGTGATCCGCTAACATCTCCGAGCTCGAGAGCAAGGCCTAATTGGAACAGATGCTGCAAATTCCAGCGCAAAAGGCCAGCCCCTCTGTGATCTAAACCAGGTATGTGCCAGGGGTTCATTTTAATAGTGGCTTTTATTTTTTTTATTGGCATATACAAAACGCACCAACGCTGCGCAGCAGACGGGCCACGGGGCTCCCAGAAACCGCCCGGGCGACAGGCCCGCAGAGCTGCGGCCAGTGCGGCGTTGCAGAGAGAAGACACCCTGCCCTGTGCCCAGCAGGGTCCTGGGGGAGGTGGTCTCTCCTTGACCCTGAGCTGCAGCCGCTGGGGCATTGGCCCTCCGCCCCCTGGCGCATCTGCCAGACCTGCTCTGGGCTGGGGGCCTGGTGGACACAGGTGAGGCCCCCCTTTGTCAGGCGGCCCCCGCCCGCCGCACACCCACCTAGGCCTCCTGCCCCGTGGGCAAGCTCTGACTTTGCTCTAAAACTGTGGCTACTTAACAGGGTCAGCTGTTTGTAGTCCCTCAGCCGCGTCTTCCACTCTAGGAGGACATTTCCTGAACTCGGGGGCTGCGGGTAAGCTCAGCTTCCGGTTCCCGGCGGAGCAGAATGGGCTTTAGCGTTCCTGCCTGCCACGTCTGCAGAGGAAGATGCAAATCCCAAAGCTCCCAGCTCTTCGTGGGACTTGGGAAAAGCCTGTCTCCATTCTGTCCTGAAGGGTGGATGTCAGAATATCCCTAAGAGTGAGCCTGAGCCAGGGGGCCTGGCAGCCGCGTCCATTCCAACCGCCGAAGCTGTGGCTTATGAGGCCTGGAAACCGCCTCAGGTTCCGCGTTCTTTTCATCGCAAAAGCTAGAATAGGAGCAGCTTCCTGGTCACTGAGGACCCCTGAGACCCCAAGGGGGCCGTTGGAAGGAGTTATCTGAACAAGTGTTTCACGGGGTAACCTCAGTTCAGGAAGAGCCCACAGATGCAGAGCTCGTGATCCATCCATCCACCTGTTCATCCATCCATCCATCTACCTGTCCATCCACCCACCTCTCCATCCATCCATCCATCCACCTGTCCATCCATCCATCCATCCATCCATCCATCCATCCATCCATCCATCCATCCACCCACCTCTCCATCCACCCACCCATCCATCCATCCTTCCATCTATTCTTCCAGTAAATATTCACTTGGCTCCTACTAAGTGTCTGGCCGGTGTGTGAAATTCCCAGCATGCCCTTGGGACATCTCTCCCGGAGCAGCTGGAAGGGCTGTGGGGTCAGTGGGAGGCATGCCCTGGTGGCTCACAGGAGGCCGGAAGTGCCGGGAGTCAATTGCTGCGTGTGCACAGAGGTGTGATGAAGGACGGGGCTTCTCTGAGGGTCCAGGGCTGGGCACCAGGAGGAAGCCTCTCCCTGCCCAACCCAAGTCCCTAAGGAATCACACTTTGAGCTCAGGGTGCTATGAACCCCCCCAGACAAGTA
>PVJI01006644.1:0-84727 GCA_004026765.1 Micronycteris hirsuta | reverse complement strand
AAAAAAAATACATTATATACATAAGCTAGAATTCTAAAAAAATGTTCAAGCAACCTACGATAAGGCAAAAATGAGAAAAAAGACAATAAAATAGATTTAAATACTAACAAATCAATGATTGCATTAAGTATAAATGGTCTAAATATACCAATAAAAAGAGGTTAACAGAGTGGATTAAAAACATGATCCAAATATATACTATTTATAAGAAACTCTCTTCAAATATAACTGGAAAATTTAAAGTAAAATGATGGCAAAAGATATATCAGGCAAACATTAACAAAAAGAAAGCAGCAGTGGCGATATTAATATCAGATAAAGTAGACTTCAGAGCAAAGGAAACTACCAGGGACAGAGAGGAATATTCCAGTTTAATCAAAAGTTCATTCCACCAAGAAGACAAAACAATCCTAAATGTGTATGCACCAAATAACAGCTACAAAACATGCAAAGCGAAAGCTGATAGAATTGAATAGAGAAACATACAAATCCACAATTTTACTTGAAGACTTTCACCAGTCCTCTCTCAGTAACTGACAGAACTAGACAGAAAAACAGCAAGCTTACAGGAAAATGCAACACCACCATCAATCAGCTGGATCCAGTTATTATCAACACCAGAATACTCAACACCAGAAATACGCATTCTTTTCACGCACCCATGGAATATACACCAAGATGGATCACAACCTGAGGCATCTAATGGAAACCTCAACAAATTTTTAAAAACTTAAATAACATGAGTATGTTCTCTCACTACAGTGGAATGAAACTAGAAAACAGAAACATAACAAAAATTTCCTAATATTTGGAAACTAAGTGAGATACTTTAAAAACATTCAAGACCAAAGGGTAATACAAGGACAAAATACAAGGAACAGAATGAAAATAAAAGTACAATATAATGAAATTTGTAGGACACATTGAAAGCACTACTGAAATTTATAGCTCTCAATGCATGTTAGAGAAAAGTCTGAAATAAAAACTAAGTTTCTTTACCTTAAGAACCTACCCAAAGGAAGCAGAAAGAAGAGTAGAAATAAATAAAATTACACACAGAAAAAAATAATAGAGAAAAATCAATGAAACAAAGAGCAAGTTCTCTGAAAGATCAATAAAATTGACGATCCTCTAGCAAAACAAAGAAAATAAAATGACACTAATTACCAATATCAGGAATGAAAAGGGAGAGAAAGCACTACACAACCTGCAGACATCAAAATAATAAAATGAATTCTAGAGATGACCCATACATAAAATCAATAGGTTAAAATATCAAATCCATAAAAACACAAACTATAACAAAGATTATTTGAGCAGCCCGTAACTATAAAGGAAGTTGAATTTGTAATTTAAAAACTCCTGTAAAAGACACCTCCAGGCCCACACTGTTTCACCAGACAGTTCTACAAAACATTTGAAGAAATTAACACCAATTCTACCCGATCTCTTTCCAAAAAGGAAAAGGAAAACAAGAAACAGCTAATAAACAGTTCCGCGAAGTAGAAAATACACGATCTACAATGAATAACCCAAAATGAAATTAAGAAAGCAATGCCATTGACAAAAGCATCAAGAAAAAACATACTTAGGAATAAATTTAACCAAAGTGTAAGACCTGTACACTAAAATTTACAAAACGTTGAAAAAATTAAAGACCTAAGTAAATAGACCTATCAAATTCATGGATTTCAAGACTTAATACTATTAAAATAGCCAGACTCCCCACCCTGACTGGTGTGGCTCAGTAGGCGTCCTGCCAACTAAAAGGTCACAGGTTATATTCCCAGTGAAGGCACATTCCTGGATTGCAGACCAGGTTCCCAGTTGGGGGCGTGTGAGAGGCAACTGATCAATGTTTCTCTCCCTCACTTTCTTCCTTCCTTCCCTTCTCTCTAAAATATAAATTAAAAATCTTAAAAAATAAATAAAACAAAATGGCATGACTCCCCAAAATGATCTAGATTCAATGTAATCCCTATCAAAATTCCAATTGCTTTTTTTTTTTTTTGAAAAAATGGACAATCTGATCCTAAAATAAATATGGAAATAGAAGGGCTTCAGGAAAGCCAAAACAATCTTGAAAAGAACAAAGTTAGAAGACTCATACTTTGCTACAATTCTTATTACAAAATTACACTAATGAAGATTGTGGTTCTAGCAAAAGGACATAAAGACCAACTGAATAAAACTGAGAATCCAGAAATATACATCTATGAGCAACTGACTCTCTACAAGGGTTTCAAGACCATTCAATGATCAAAAGAACAGTCTTCTCAACAAACAGCGCTGGGATAACTGGATATTCACATGTAATAAGAATGAATCTGGACCTGTACCTCATCCCAAATACAAAAATTACCCAGAATGGATCAAAAACCTAAATGCAAAAACTAAAACTATAAAAATTTTAGAAGAAAATAGGCATAATTCTTCATGGCCTTTGGTATGCAATGGTTTCTTAGACATAACACCAAAAGCAGGGGCAACCAGAGAAAAAAACTGGTTTAATTACATCAAAATTAAAAAACCTTCCCTCTGCAAAATACACTGTTAAGAAGGTGAAAAGGCAAAACTGTACGCTGGAGGAAAATATTTGGCAACCATACATACAACAAAGGACCAGCATCTAGAATGTAAAGAACTCTCAAAATTCAAGAGTAAAAACACAGCACAATTTGAAAATGGGGAGAAGACATGAAGAGATATTTCACCAGAGAAGATATACAAATAAATATATGAAGACATGTTCAACATCATTAGCCATTAGGGAAATGCAAAGTAAAACCACAATGAGATATCACTGCAAATCAATTCAAATGGCTAAAATAAAGAAGTGACACCACCAAATTCAATGCAGAAAAGGGGGATTAATCATATACTGCTGATGAAAACCTAAATTGGTACAGCCACTATGGAAAACATTTGACGGTTTCTTTAGAAACTAAACACACAACTACCATGCAGTCTAGCAATTACATTCCTGGATATTTACTCCATTTAAATGAAAATTTAGGTTTATAGTAAGACTGGTACATCAGTGCTATAGCAGAGTTATTCATAATAGAATGGATCAAACTAGAAACAATTCAGCTGCCTTTCAATGGGTGAATGGTCAAGCAAACTGGTATATCCATGTCCACATGAAATACTATTCAGCAATAAAAAAGAAGAAACTATTGCTACATGAAACAACCTGGATTAATCTCCAGAGAGTTACACTGAGTGAGAAAGATCAATTGCTAAGGTTACATAATGTATGATTCCATTTATAGAACTTTCTTGAAATAACAAAATTACAGAAATGGAGAACAGGTAGTGGTTGCTAGGAATTAAGGAGTAGGCAGGGGCAAAAGGAATTCAGGTTTGGCTACAAAGGGGCCAATCTGTGTGATGATAGAAATGGAGAGTATCTAGACTGCATCAATGTTAATATCCTGGTTGTGGTAATATACTGTAATTTTGCAAGATGTTACCACAGGGGAAAGTGGTTTAAAGATACTCAGGATCTCTTTGTGTTATTTCTTGTAACTGCACGTGATTTACTTCTTATAATTATGATTCTACAATTATCTCAAAATAAAGTTTAAATTTTAAAAAATTGCTTTATACACACACACAAATGGTAATCCACAGGAAAATTTAAAGTTTGACGTATTATAATATCACAAATGACAATCTTTGTTACCAGAAAATATCTTTTCCATTTGAAAAAAAAATCAACATATAATAATTTAGTTGTACTTTATCTGAACCCAAAATACAATCTGTTAAATATAAAGTCGATATGGTTATAAATGTAGGAGTTACAGGCATACCAGCAGCACTTACTAAAAAATACAACTTAGCAGTCGCAAGGGCATATATGAATCAGTATTCTGTACCACCACTTCCATCTAAAAAATGGAGATCGCTTCATACCTTCCAAAGAAAATAATAAAATACATTGATAATACTAGGCAAGATTTTATGTGAAGTGCTTAGAAAAGGAATCTAAGGGGCAGATTATAAGAAAAAAGAATATATTAAACTTATTCTACTATAAAAGACCCTCACCATAACTAGAGTTCTTTTTCTTAAGCTAACATACACCTAAAACTTTAAAGGCTTGCACCAATATGCTGAATTGTTGTATGAGCTAAATAAAATATAGGTCATCCATTTTTTACAGTAAATTAACAATGCAAAGTAACTGTTGAAGATTAGAGATTAAAATGTTAGGATTAAAAAAACAGCAATTAAGAACCTACTGTCTTTGTCTGCTGATTCACTTTTTTATCTTCCAGATCCTTGAATTTTGATCGAAAAGAGATCATTTTCTCTTGAAGTTCTGGTGTACACAGTTCATACACATCCAACATAAGAGGAAATTTAACATCCTATATACAAGTCAAAGAAAAATAATGTGTAAACAGACTTACAAAGGTAGTTATTTAAAATATTGCACATTTTTAATTAATTTTTTTAAAGATTTTATTTATTTAAAGAGAGGGGAAGGGAGGGAGAAAGAGGGGGGAGAGAAACATAGATGTAAAAGAGATATATCAATCAGTTGCCTCTCGCACACCCCAACCCTGGGGATCTGGCCCCAACCTAGGCATGTGCCCTGACTGGGAATCAAACCGGCGACCCTTCACTCTTCAGGCCAGCACTCCATCCTCTGAGTCACACCAGCCAGGGCTCTATGACACTTTTAAAGTAATATTTTCATAATTCACCTAATGTTGAAAATGAAATCTGTAAATCACTTAGAAATCTGTGCAGTTGAAAATATCACAGTGCTCATTTTCAATCTGGTCCTAACTTTAAGTTAAGAAAAATTTTTAACTTTTTTCCATTTAACATTTCAACCCATGAAATTGACCATAGATCAGTTACCAAAGTTTATATGAAAAAGACCCATTTTAGAAATATTAGACCAGTTGCTGTGAAAATAATGAAGACCTAAAACCAGCAATGACATCAACTTACAAATGTGGTCATTTTTTACTGTAATTTGAAAACACAACTTTACATAGAAACAATAGTGATATAGTTCAATAACTAATATTAATATATGAAGTTAACACTAGTAGACACTTCAACTACAGTTATAACCTTCAAATATAACACTAAGTATATCTGAAAACAAACTACGAATTTCAGCTCAATAGGCTAGAATGATATATACCTCTCCCAAGGATCAGGGACACTGGATATGGAGCAGAGCTACAGTTCAATAATACAGCTACATCGTAAGGCTGGCTCCTACATCAACAGACTACAACTTAAGTACTCTTTGGGTACCAATAATTTAACACTTCTTTCACCAGGAAGAAAAAACTGCCTAGAACAGAGTGCAGTATACCATACTGGAGTTGAGGATCTGATCTAGGGCAATGTTTCTGGGGACTAGAGGATATCCATGAGAATTATCTGGAAACCTTTTCAAAAATGTAATCTCAGGCCAAACTTAATCAGAATCTGGAGAAGTCAGGCATGTACATAAATTTAAAATAAAAAGGACAACAGATAATTCCAATACCCATCTTGGTTAACAACCACTAGTCTAAAGTTAGTAACTTTCCTATTTACACTATTTCAAAGAAAATTTAGCTATCCATAAAAGAATAAAAAAACCTACTGCAAGTAAGGGATTGTCTTCAAAGAAAAATTTTTTATTACACTAAGTTCATTACTGCCTTGCCTGAGTAATTCAGTTGGTCCCTCTACAAGGTTACAGGTTCGATCCCTGGTCAGGACCCATACAAGAATCAACCAAAGAAGGCATACATAAGTGAAACAACAAATCAATGTTTCTCTCTCTCTAAAATTCAATAAATAAGAAAAATGAAATGTTCATTACTAACCTTAAGAACTTTAGCATTCACAGATTCTTTCTCTTTATAAAAGAATCGAACCATCTGAATAGTCAAGTAGGCAGGCAGTCGGCTTATCTTGGACTGAGAAGAGACAATACAAAGAAATCATATAATATGAAAGCACGCAAGTTTTCATTCCTTGATCTGGTTAAAACAAAGACTGGGCGACATTAATTAACTGAAAAACTTTTAACAAAATGGAATTCAATTTCAAAAACAATGCACAACTTACTGATTTGATATACAAAGCATTTCTTTGCAATGTTGGAGACTGCTTGGTGATTTCTTCCTGAAGTCGCTGAAGAACAACATGACAGAAGACCAAACATTAGTTTCTAAAATTTTTTTCCACGATATAAAATCACACCTTTAATTCTTTTAAAAATTAGCACTACTTAACAGACAATGTACAAGGTCTGTCTGGAAAAAGTCCATCCATTGTTAATATAATGAGAACAGTTTGCATGACGCCAATGTAACCTGGCAGCCAAGGAGAGTGGACTGGAATGCACATGCGTGAACAATGATGACTTCACTGTACTAGTCAGTGGGGACAGGAGACACCAATGAGTATGTGTACTGTGTGGCTGGTGCATTCAAAATGACTGAGTGAGCAGAGAAAGGAATCTGCATCAAATTTTGCATTAAGCTTGAACATTCCTCTGCAGAAACTATTCAGATGATTCAGAAGGCTTTCCGGGATGATGCAATGAGTGTAGCACAAATAAAAATGTGGCACAAACGCTTCAAAGATGGTCAAGAATCTGTTGAAAGTGACCCAGGTTCTGAAGGTCTGCAACAAGCAGAACACCTGGGAATGTTGAACCTTTTAGGGCCTGGATTTAACAAAGATCAGCAACAGACAGTGCAAGAACCAGAAGCTGATCTGGGAATTCCAAAAACTACCGTGTCCAAAATTTTGATGCAGGATCTGGCATGAAACATGTCATCACAAAATTCGTTCCATGGCTTCTGCTACCAGAGGAGAAGGAACATCGTGCTGCAGTTGCTAATGACTTGATTCAAACCGCTACCAATTAACCAGATTTTCTCAAGGAGGTCATAACTAGAGATGAATAGTGTGGGTCTATGGCTATGATTCAGAAACCAAGGCCTAGTCACCCCAATGGGAGTCACCTGGTTCTCCACGGACAAGGAAGGCCCAGCAAAGTCACAGCAAGACCTAGACCATGTTAACTGTATTTTAACTGGGAAGGTGTTGTCCATCACAAGTATGCACCTCCAGTTAATAAGGAGTGCTACCTCAATGTTCTCTGTAGGTTGAGAGCTGCATATGATGAAAATGGCTGCAGCTATGGGCAACTGGTGATCGGCAGCTTCATCACAACACACCCACTCATGCAGAGTGTTTTGGTGAAACATCAAATCACCCAGTTGACTCAGGCCCTCTACAGCCCAGATTTGGCGCCCTGCAACTTCTGGTTTTTCCCAAAACTAAAATCATCTTTGAAAGTGAAAAAATTTCAGACCATTGATGAGAGTCAGGGAAATACAACTGGGAAGCTGGTGGCAATTCCAACAAAGGATTTTACAGAATGTTTTGAACTATGGAAACGATGCTGGGAGAACTGTGTAAGGTCCCAAGGTGCCTACTTTGAAGGGCACTGAGGCATCATTGTCCTATGTAAAATGTTTCTTGTATCTTATATCTTCTTCAGTAAATGTCTCTATTTTTCATAGTACATGGCTGCATACTTTCTGGGTAGACCTCATACATCAATGGATTTATATACCACTGAGAAACAATATGAAGACAATGTGGGAACACTTTTTATTTTTAGATACGGTTCAGTTTTGTTTTTTTTAATATTCTATTTATTTTCAGAGAAGGGGAAGGGAAGCGGAGAGATGGATAAAAACATCAATCAGTTGCCTCTTGTATGCACCCTGACCTTGGGACCAAACCTGCAACCTAGGCATATGCCCTGACCGGGAATCAAACTGGCGTCCTTTTGCTCTGTAGAACAAAGCTCAACCAACTGAGCCACACAGGTCAGGGCTATGGTTCAGTTCTTAAAGGGCATCAGAAGGCATCAAAAAATTTACTCTGGTGTGAACTCGCTGGAATATAAACATAAAAAAATGTTTAAAGTTTTTAAATTATGACCCAAATGTGGCTCAGACTCTGAGAACCTATACTGCATGTTATGTAACATAAGATAGCCTTTTATGGTATTCCCTACTCATGGTTTATTAGAATATCTGTATTACAGAAAAATTAAGAGAATGCAGGAAATCCTAGTTTTTTACGCCTGATGTATAAAAGCCTTCCAGGACCAATCAGTTATTATTAAATTTGAGAAAAGTCGTAACAAAAAACCCTCTGTTAATCTAGTTTTGGCCATTATACATATCTTCATGATTACATCTGCCTTTCTACTCCTCAGACAACAAATTATCTTCTGTATCAATCTAATTCCTGCCCCAGTTCACTGCCTACCCTTCAAAAGGATGTGCATATTCCCCAAATCACATCAAATTAATAAGTTGGCAAGCAAATCCATTATATTTTATCAATCTGCTCACTACAGTGTCTTCTTTAATATGTCACTGGGCAAGGAGTACTAACTGAATAATGAAAGAAGCAAGTTCTAGATCTAGCTCTGCCATAAACCAAGTTAAGTCACTAAGTTCTAGAGCCTCAGCTGCAATACTAGTGCAATGGCAGGCGGAATGACTGTATGGCCTGATCTTCACAGTACAATTCCAGTTTATACCTCAGAATTATTAACATATCCCCTCAGAGTCCCCCTGAAAGCCTCTGGCCTACTGATTTTTGTCAACCAATCAATACACAACCTTGTTTTATGGGTGTTTCTCTATGACACCTTACTTAACATACACTGTTATTCATTAACAGGGTACTTACACGCAGTTACACTAAAACACTTCTGAATGAAACTTATCTAAGAAACTTAATTTTCTCCTTAAGGTATGTCATAGCTCTCTTGCACTTAAAACATCAGATAGCACTTCAGCACTATGCCTGAAGGCCACTTTAAACAGCAAAATCAACAAGCACAAAACTGCAAATACGTGAGACTGTGGAATGACGGCAAGAAGGACACTTGTTTATAATGTGAGAGCTGAAACAAGAAAGAGCATCACCTAACGGGACCTGGACCTCAGGTGAAATAATGTGTACCAAATGACTCAAAACTTTTGCCACGCTACCCCTGGCTGGGTGGCTCAGCGATTTGAGCACTGTCCCACAGACCAGAAGGCTGCAGATTCAACTCCCAGTCAGGGCACATACCTCGGTTTCGGGTTCGATCATGGAAGGTAACCAATCAGTGTTTCTCTCACATCAATATTTCTTTCTTTCTCTCTCCCCGCCCCACTTTCTCTCTAAAACTCAAAAAACATATCCTCAGCAGAGGATAAAAACAAATTTTTGCCACACTAAGCATGTCTTCAAATGGCCATGAAAACACCACAAGTATTGATGATGGGTTACAAATAAATTTTAGCAAGTAGATGCATTTGCAAATATGGAATCCACAAATAAAGAGGATCAACTCTAATTGTTCTTACCAATTTAAGTCCTGTAAAAAGATACTTGACTTCTTGATTGATAAAACAGCTAAGCTGAAGCTGACTTTCCTTTCCTTTAGTGACTTCTTCTTCTTCAGATTCTGTACATTTCATGCTTTGCAAAATAAGGAATATACTAACAGACATTCAATTTATTATATAATCTTGAATAAGCTATCCTAATGCTATTAAAATTAACGGTATCATTCCTCAGTATTTAAAACATTTTGGTCTTCCAATAGATTTATTTCAACATATTTAAAAATGTTCATTTCACTTACCAACAACAATGAGCAATGAATGTATGAAAAGCATAAACACTAAAAAAATTTATATGGTCTTAAAATGGTCTTAATAACCCAAAGATACATAAAGAGAAATCTTTTCTAAGTTTCTATCCATCACCTAGAAAACAATACTTTCCTAAATTCATGTTTTATAAATTATTTCAATCTCATTTATTTAACTGACGTACTCCATTTCATACAATTAAAAATTAATTCTTTATGACTCTACAAAAGATGTTCTTAGGGGACTTCTGGCCAAGATGGAGAAGTAGGTAGATACATCTTGCTTCCTGACACAACCAAAAGAAGGTCAACAAATTTAAAAACAAAAAATAACTAGAACTGCCAGAAAATCGAACCGTATGGAAGTCCAATGACCAAGGAGTTAAAGACTACACATTCATTCAGACTGGAAGGAGGGGCAGAGTCAGGCAGCTGAGGTGGACAGAAAGGCAGCAGCAGGCAGGCGGGGCAGTCCCGCATTTGTGTGTGGATAACCAGACAACTGGGACAAAAACTGGGGGGCAAGACAGACCACACAACCCAGGATTCCAGCATGGAAAAATAAAGCCTCAAAACCTTTGGCTGTAAAAACCTATGGGAGTTTCGGCAGCAGGAGAAACTCCCAGCCTTACAAAGAGTTCGTTGAAGAGATCCACAGGGTTCTAGAAGGTAGACAAACCCACCCACCCAAAAATCAGCACCTGAAGGGCCCAATTTGCTTGTGGGTAGCTGGGGAAGTGATTGAAAGCCCCCAAGAGCTAAGCAAGTGGCACTGTTTCCTCTTAGTCCTTTCCCCAAATATAGCACAACAAAGCAAAGTGGGTTTCCCCACCCTGGTGAATATCTAAGGCTCCACCCCTTACTATATAACAGGAGAACAGACAAAAAATACGGCCCAAATAAAAGAACAGAACAAAGCTCCAAAAATAGAACTAAAAGATGAAGAGAGAGCCAACCTATCAGATGCAGAGTTCAAAACACTGATAATCAGGATGCTCACAGAAATGGCTGAGTATGGTCGCAAAATGGAGGAAGAAGTGAAGGCTATACAAAGTGAAATAAAGGAAAATGGATAGGGAATAAACAGTGAAGGGAAGAAAACCAGGACCCAAATCAATTATTTAGAGGAGAAGGAAGAAATAAACATTCAACTAGAACACAATGAAGAAACAAGAATTCAAAAAAATGAGGAGAGGCTTAGGAACCTCCAGGACAACTTTAAATGTTCCCACATCTGAATCATGAAGGAAAACTTCCCCAATCTGGCAAAGGAAATAGACTTCCAAGAAGCTCAGAGAGTCCCAAAGAAGTTGGACCCAAGGAGGAACAACAAGGCACATTATAATTATATTACCCAAGATTAAAGATAAGGAGAGAATCTTAAAAGCAGCAAGAGAAAAGGAGACAGTTACTTACAAAGGAATGCCCATGACACTACCAGCTGATTTCTCAAAAGAAACCCTGCAGGTAAGAAGGGGCTGGAAAGAAGTATTCAAAGTCATGAAAGGCAAGGACCTACATCCAAGATTACTCTATTCAGCAAAGCTATTATTTAGAATGAAGGGCAGATAAAGTGCTTCACAGACAAGGTAAAATTAAAGGAATTCATCATCACCAAGCCCCTATTATATGAAATGTTTAAGGAACTTATTTAAGAAAAAGAAGACGATCAAAACTAGGAACACTAAAAATGACAACAAACTCAAAACTATCAACAACTGAACCTAAAAAAACAAAAACTAGGCAAACAACTAGAACAGGAACAGA
This sequence comes from Micronycteris hirsuta, assembly GCA_004026765.1. Classification (NCBI taxonomy): domain Eukaryota; kingdom Metazoa; phylum Chordata; class Mammalia; order Chiroptera; family Phyllostomidae; genus Micronycteris; species Micronycteris hirsuta. Next base: position 73,254 of record PVJI01006644.1, on the reverse strand, counting down.
ATCACAGAAATGGGGATCACATGGAGGGTTACCAGTGGGGAAAGGGAAGAAGAAGAATGGGGGAAAAAGGTAAAGGAATTAAGAATAATAGATGGTAGGTACAAAGTAGACACGGGGAGGTTAAGAATAGTATAGGAAATGGAGAAGCCAAAGAACTTATTTGTATGACCTATGGACATGAACCAAGTGGGGAAATAGGGTTGGAAGGTAGGATGTAGGGCAGAGGGGAATAAAGGGGGGAAAAATGGGACAACTATAATAGCATAATCAATAAAATATATTTTTTTAAAAGATGTTCTTAGGAAACAATATTGAATATCCTTAAAGTACAGAGTTGTCTAAACTTCAAGATCATTCCAATGGTATATTTTTCCAAATTTCTAACTCGCATGATATTGCGTAGATATAAAAACCTCTGAAGAATTGTTCTTCATATCCCACCCACCATTCCCATCAGTTAACATTATTTATACCAATTTACTTCATTCACTTCTAATAAGTTATGAGTAGTTTATACATATCTTGGCTCACAAGGATACGTAGTTTCAAACTCAACTCCAAAGAACTGATCAATTAAACTTTTCTTTTTAGAAGGTGTCAATGCTGATGCAGATGAAGAATCTGTCTGCAAACATTAAAATAAAAATGCCTATTTTACATTATGTAATTATATTTCTTCCCACACAATCCAGTTTAGTGAAACATATTTAAGCTTTTAAAAATGTAATCCCTTTCTGTAAAACCGTTCTACTGTTCAAAAACCATTATGAAAACACTAAAGATGCTCAATAATATCAATTAAGTTTAATAAAAATACATTAATTCAAGTGTCAGATGGAAGCTTTCAAATTCCAACTACAGATTGAACATCTAAAGTATGCAAGTACATTCCTATGTATTAAGATGAATTTATTTCAAGCCTTTGGGGTGGGGATGAATCAAAGTACAATGAAAATCAATAACTGCAAATATATTTCAATTACCTCTTTAACAGAATCATCCTCTATGGCTTCCAATTTCTGCTGCAATACTCGCATCATTTGTATCCAACATTCATTAGCATCCTGTAATTTTAAAAACGACACAGTAAATAATACTGGCTGGGACAGTGGTCTACAGAATCTTTCCAAAATAATTAGTGTCCTTAGGGAAGGAGAAGAAAGCTAATTTTTTTCTTCAAAAATATTAAGCCAATGTTGATCTTTTATGAACTTCAAAACAACAAAGAAATTCCAAAATAGTTCTTTCCATTCATTCAAGAGATGTTTTTATGGTAGAATTGTATACTTAAAATCTATATAATTTTAAAATCTATTCAATTTTATTAACCAATGTCGCCCTAATACATTTAATTAAAATAGAGATGTTTACTGAGTTCCTGATTATGCTAAACACTGTTCTGGACACTAAGAATACATAGCAGTAAACAAAACAGAAAAGTCCTAATGGGAAACCTAGATAAACAAAATATAACATAAATTCAAGTAAAGAGAAGGGTAGTAAAGAGAGAAAGAAGGCAATACAGGAGCAGAGTGACTGGGAGAAGGAAAAGTGTGCTACTTCAATAGGATAATCAAGGAGAACCTGTCTGATGGCTCAACATTTGAGCCATGAGACCTGAAGGTAAGAAGGAAAGTGAAAGTCATGTACTAAGAGCCACAGGAACAAGAGCAAAGACCCTGTGTGCCCTGCTTGGGGCACACTCACTCATCTCCTTTTCAAGTGAATTTTCTTCCTCCTAAACTCTAAGGGTCCCCATGAGACTTGCAAGTAGGGGAGCAATGGGCAGTGGCAGCTTGTCCTGGGCTAACACCCTGAACCTGTCTCCAAGGCCCCCTTTTCGCTGACTTTCCAGTGGGCTGACAGCAGCCCCGCCACGGCTCACTTCTTTTCTGTCTCTAGACAGACTAAGCATCCCCGCCTAGGTAGGCTCTCCTGTTGCTTCTTCTATCCTGAACCCTTCCTTGTTTCACTGTCCAGCTATAATAAATGTAATCTCAAAATTTACCAAAACAAGCAAAGGTCCTGCAGAAAGAGGATTTTTGGAGGGTTTAAGAAATAGCAAGGAAGCCATTATCTGGAGAGAGGTGAGCAAGGACACAGTGGCACATGGTAAGGTCAAAATGGTAGCCAGGGGCTAATTATTTAGGATTATTTAAGATTTAAATTATTTAGGGATAGAAAATCCCTAGGAAGTATTGAATAGGGACCAACGTCATCTTATTTACATTTTACAAGGAATTTGGGAGCTATACAGAGAAACACTGCAAAGAAACACAAGCAAACAAGATGATCCATTCACAGACTACTGCACCACTCCAGGCAAATATAATAGTGGTTTGAACTAGAGAGGACTGATATTTGTATTTTCAAATAAACATCAATAAGTATGGTAAGTGTACAAAACCTAAGTTTTATGTTTACAAAATTAAACCAAGAACCTTGCCCTGATTACCTGTTGAAGATACTGTCCTTGTTCGCCCTTCTCTGCAAACTGTGGAAAAGCCATGTGCAAAAACTGCAGTAGAATAATAGGTGGAATACTAGAAGAAGTTTTATCCATGGAATCAAACAAATCTCTAAGGGCTTAAAAACAAAGCAAACAATACCTTAGTAAAACAGTGGCATATTTAATACATGCTAGTGTAAATTAAATTTCAATTACTATAAAAAACTGTTTAATAACTGTTTTTGTATACATCTATTCCTTTTGTAATTGTTGGATTCCTAATAAGAAAAACATGTGTTGTTCAAACTTAAGGAACTCACCAGACTTCATAAAGCAGTCACTAGGTACACACAATTCTGAGCCCGAACCCTCTCTCTGCCAACCGCTGTCATCCAAAACAACTTTACAATGGGCAATTTTGGCTCAATTGTCAAAATGTAAATAGTCTGTCCTCAGATGAGGATTTAAAATAAATAGATAAATAAATAACGTCTGCATTTTAGAGTATATCAGTGTTAAATCCCCAGATTTTAAAAATCATCCTATGGTTATGAATGTCCTAATCCTTAGGAAATAGGTACTGAAGTATTCAGAAATAAAAGACATGATGTGTGCAACTCGCTCTCAAATGGTTCAGAAAAAAAGAATATGCATTACAGAGAACAATGAACCAGACATGACAAAAAATTTATAATTGGTGAAATCTTGGAACTTTTCTGTGAATTTTAATTGAGTTCAAAATAAAAAAGTATAGCCCTGGTTCAGTTGTTTAGAGCATCCTCCCAATAAGCCAAGGTTGCAGGTTCAATCTCTGGTCAGGACACATGCAAGAAGAAACCAATGAATGCATACATCAGTGAAACAATCTATGCATTCTCTCTCTCCCTTCCTAAAAATCAATTTTAAAAAACATTTTAAAAAATAAAATAAAATAAAAAATTCGAGAAGCAAAAAATAACTATCCCATCAATACTACAAGCCTTCTATAAGACATTGGAAAAGTTGTTGAAAATTCTGAATTATTCTTAGATACATAAGCAATCAAATGAACTAGAAATAAAAGATATTTTCTCATTAAAAACTTCATTTTCCTGGCTGGTGTGGCTCAGTGGACTGACCACCAGCCTGCAAACCAAAGGGACACTGGTTCGATTCCCAGCCAGGGCACATGCCTGGGTTGCAGGCCAGGTCCCCTGCAGGAAGTGCACAGGAGGCAACCACACATTATGTTTCTCTCTCAGTCTTCCCCCCTCCCTTCCCCTCTCTCTAAAAATAAATAAATAAAAATCTTAAAAAAAAAAAAAAAAACTTCATTTCAAAAAAATAAATCTCCTTTAAGGAAAAAAGGTTAGTGGAAATATCTAACTCCAAATGACACAAAGAAACTCAGTGTTTATAGTATTAAAAATTAATAGTTGACCGCAGTAAGATACTACTTCAGATCCCTAGAATGGCTATAACCAAGGACAAAAAACATCCAGCATTATTGAGATATCAAGTATAATGAGAAACTGGAACACGCATACATGCTGAAAAAAATGTGAAATGATGATGCTGCTTTGGAAAATAGCCTGGCAGTTCCTCAAAAGGTTAAATATAGTTACCATATAACCCAGCAATTCCACTCATAGAGATTTACCCAAGAGAAATGACAATGTATGTCTACATAAAGACTTGTTCACAGAATGTTCAGCAATACTTGTAATAGTCAAAGAGCAGAAACCACCCAAATGTCTTTCAATGATGAAAGAATAAATGAAATGTAGCACATCCAATCAAAAGAATCTTATTCAGCAATAAAAAGGTTTGATGAAGTACTGCTACATGCTATAATGTGGATGAACCTTGAAAACATTCTAAGAGAAAAGAAGCCAGTCAAAAAAGACCACAAACTGTATAATCCCATTGATACCAAAAGCCTGGAATAGACAAATCTCTAGAGGCTGACAGCTGATGAGTGGCTGCATGGGGCTGGGAGTGACGAAGGGAAAACAAGGGGATTGCCACAAGGTCAAGTTTCTTTCTGGAATGCTCAAAATACTCTAAAATTGATTTCGGTGATGGTTGCAGAACTCCATCAATATACTAAAAAACAATGAATTATATACTTAATTGTATGGTATATGAATCTCTCAATAAAGGTGCTACAAAAAGCAAACAAAAAAAAGCACACCTATAAAATCTCTATCAACCTAGCCCTGTGATTTAAGAGGGTACTCATTTTGTCAAAACGTCCCAAAATGAGACAGAGACGATACACGATCTCATGTAATGAAGAAATAAGTTATTTCTATCCTTTAAGAATTTCTACTTCTCCTCATTCCTCATATTCCACTTACACTAGTATCCACTAAGACTCTCTTTTATTAATGATTTCATCAACTATAACAAAACCTATCTCTGGATATCCCCAAAAATATATTTTACTAATAGAATCTAAAATCAAAATTACAATTTAACCCAAGTATTGTTTCTTGAAAAGGACACACATCACTGGTTTATAATTGAAATAAAATCAGTCCCAAGTAGTTTATAGTAAGTAGTCCAACTTTAATGAGGTGATGTTTTACAAAACACATTTTGTAAATTGGAAGGTACTAACAAACTGTGAGTGAAAAATAACATTTAGTGAATACTATGCTCTCTCTTGAAAAGTATGTTTTTTTTAAGACACCCACCTGCAGTAATATACTGTGCTGAAGCCATTTCCCCTGAAGCTCTCAAGGCACCAGCATACCTAGGGACATTAAGGCAGAATTAAATAACATGATTCAATTCCTAAAACTCAAATGGGAAGAAACAAGTTAAAAGGACTTATTATGACATCCTCAACTGCAAGTTTCTCAGAGTTGCTCCCACCTTTCTATTTTTGTCTCTTCTGGTCTTATTTCTTTAATCATAAGGGGAAAAAAAAAAAAGAGAGAGTGCTAAAATAAGGGGAAATTAAATGAATGAAGCCACTTTAAATTCATTCACCTTGTCTAACTCATCTATACCAAAAATTTTCTGAAGAGTGTAAAACAAAAGGTATAGATTAACTGGCCATTTATTACAAAGAAAATAAAATACAACTTCAAAAATATTAAGAAAAAAGGCATTGGATCAAAACCTTAAATTAAAATCAATTCACCTACTTTCAGCACTAACTAGTTACTTAAATTTCAAGTCAGTTTCCTCACCTATAAAATGAGGGCTTTCTATTAAATGATTTCTAAATGCACTTTCAGCTTTATGATTCTCAGTTAATTTACAATAGTACAAAGGACTCATCATCCAAAGGAAATATTCAAACCACAGTATTTACTAATATGTCTTATGACAAAAGATCAGAAATTATCATTCAGGTAATATTCCAACATTGGGGGTAGGAGAGAGATTGCATATTCACTATGACCAAAGTTATGCTTATGTATTACATACCCACTAAAACGAAAAACAGTGATATTCCCCAAGATTGGCAAGAATGTGGAGCGATCAGAACTACTGACACAGTTAATACATGGATGAATCTCAAAAACGATAAGTGAACCAGGTCAAGCTAAAACAAAAAGTACATTCTGTACAATTTTAGAATGCACAAAGCTACAGGAGATCAACGGCATCACGGGTATTTTGGCAGTGAGAGGGGATGAGGACTGACTGGAAAAGATACCAGAAAACCTTCTGGGATGGTGGAAATGTTCTATAATTTGATTATAAAAAGGGTTACAGAGAATTTGTATTTGTCAAAACTTATTACTCTGAACATTTAAGATACATACATTTCACTGTATATAGATTGTATTTCAATTGGAAAAACAAAACAAATTCTGTGCTTATGTTAGTAGAATGAAAAGTCACAGAAAACAGGAGAGAAGATGGCGGCCAAGTAGGTGGGACATAAGTCCACTTGCTCGTTCCCAATTTGATTTATTTGGCTAATCTTCTGAAAAGCTGATCATTCAACAGAATCTCACCAGACTGGAAGCCAAGGAGTACAGAAGACACTTCTCAACGGGTGGTTTAAGGAGATTTTATAGGTTGAAGGGGAAGTACCCTGGGCATGGCACCTGCAGCAGTGGAGACCCTGGTCAGAGACTGCAGCTCTGTGGCTCCCTCTCCTTCCAGGGCAGAGAACTCCCAGACCCAGGCGGGGAATGACTTGGACACACAAAGTTGGGAAGATCTAGCCTACACACACACACAGCGAGCAGCAACCCACAGCTGCAGCAGCAAACGCCAACCAGGAAAGTGCCAGAGACAGGGATCTACATGCACCTCTATCAGGTGGAGAAAGGCCACAGCCAGTCTTGACTGTGAGAGACTTTTGACTTTTTGGAGAGGTGGCATGTGCAGAAAGCCACACAGTGACTCAGTGCTACAGTGAAAATGCCTGGAGAGACTTTTTAAAAAGAGAAGCTGAGGTGTGCTGGGCAGGGAACCCTTGTGCAGCTGCCCCGCCAGCAAGAGGAAAAGATTGAGGGTGTGATTTGCTCCCGATGAGTGCAGCTGGGCTGAGAAAGAAGAAAGGAGCACAGAGTGAGATTTCTCTGCTCCAGCCCGGCACAGCTAGCAGGATGGAGGCTGAGCAGAGTGGAAAATTCAGGACTGAGTCTGTTAAAAGGGCAGTGGGCTAGGAACTGGGCAGGCAACAGCACCTAAGATTATTTGCAGCCAGACAGAGCCACATTCCCCAAGGGTGGGGGGATCGAATCTCCAGGAAGGGAAGGATGCACCCAGTCCCCACCTCCTGCAGGACTGCAAGCAGGAGTGGCTCAAGAACCCCCTACAGGATGCACATCCACAAGAGAAAGACAGAAAGAGAAATCCTAAAGGGCCCATTTTTAACTTCTCTCACGGAGACAAAATACACGGGTTCCTGGGCTCTATTCCACTGAAGCCAGCAAAGGAGGGAGATCAGAAATCTATGCAGCAAGGGGGAATCAGGGCCCCGTGCAGCCTTGGCTCTCACACAAAGCTGCCCTCAACACTAAGCAGGAAAGAGCTGACCCTCTTACACAGATTGGCTCCTCTCTTGAAACAGACAGCTAATTCAGCATAAACTATACACTACTGGAAATAAGCTAAGACGGACCAAGACGGGTGGTGCAGGGGCAGGCGGAACACACCCACAACTTTCCCAGAAGACTGAACGGTGCTTCCCAGGGGAGAGAGACCCAGGGCCCCACTATCCCAATCACAATAGAAGCCTCCTCTGGAGGCAGGTGAAGGTGATACTGGTGGTGCTGCCAGAAGCTGGCCAACCCACCCTAGGACCTTGAGCTGACAAAAAACCAGAGGCGGACCCAGAAAAAGAAAGCAGAAGGCAAACACCAAACTTTGCTGTAGGGGTGGTTCAGCGTTTTGGCATCTCCGGCCACACTGGAAGAACCGTTGTCTTGGGTCACACATTAAATACACTGTGACAAGTAGTCGTAGAAAAAAAAACCTCATAACGTTTTTTAAGTAAATATATAATTTCATCTTGGGCCACATTCATAGCCATCCTGGGCTGCATGCAGCCCGCAGGTTGGACACCCCAGCTGCTGAGACGAATTCCACCTTGCTCCCTCTTTAGAATGTATTATTTTTTTTGTTTCACAGAGCCTTTTAAGACTTCTTCTTCTGTGTCAAGTGTATTCCAACTAATTCACTATTCTTTATTTCTTTTTATTTAGATTTTTGTTTTCTATTTTTATTTCAAATCTCACACTCTACCCTTCCCTTCTTACTCCATTTTGCTTTCTTCCTGTCCTTTCATATTTTTGTTGTAAATCTTATTTTCCCCTACACTACACCTTGTTCCTATTCCTTACTCTTATTATTTCTCATCCCTCTATCCTCTCAAAATCACTCTTCCTTCCTTTAGTCAGTTCTCATTGTTTTTCTCCTTCTTATAATTTTCTTATTTTCTTTCCGCCTTATAAATTGTGGCTTGTTTGGTGTGGATATTATGGTTATTGCTGTTATTCTTCAACTGCATTCCTATTTACTCACCAATCTCATAGGTTACGCTTCCCCTGTCTTACTCCATTTTGCCTTCCCCCGGCCCATGCTTATTTGAGTCTGGAATTTTATGTTTCCCTAGAAGCCTGGATTTTATTCCTTACTCTCATTATCTCTCCTCCCTCTATCCTCTCAAAATCACTTTTCCTTACCATAGATATTTCATACTCTTTTTTCCTTTGTATACTATTCTTATTCTCTGTCCACCTATATTAATCTTTGCTTAGCTCTCACTGTTACTGACCCTCTTAGGGTTTTTCTGCATTTTTGTTCTCTTTGGTTCATTACTTTTTAAATTTTATTTCAAATCTTATATTACACTCCTCCCTTTTCTTACTCCATTTTGCCATCACCCTTCCCTGTTTTACTTACCTTTTAAATTTTATCTTCTCCCTTTCTTTGCCCTGTTTCTGTTCCCTACTCTTATTATCTTCCCTCTCCAAACACAAAATCATCTCTCCTTTAGTCATCTCATATTCCCTTTTTCCTATCTTATAACATTCTTAATCTCTCTACACCTTCATTAATCTTTGCTCAATTGCTCTTGATACTGCTGATGTGGTAGGGGGTTATTCCTGCTGGCATGGATTTGGTTTTCTGGGTAGTACTGCTTTGTAAACCAGCACCTGTACAGCAGCATACAAGACATGGCAGGGGTTGTGACTCCAAGTCAGCCTGTAGGAGGGGAGAACCCAACAACAAATGAGTCATCAATAACCAAAGCCCAAGTACAACAAGAGAGCCCACATAAAATGAATAAAGGGCAACCCTCGAGCATACAGATCAGGAGATCAAAGAGACTGCACCACTGAGTCCCACAGAACTCCTACCATAGAAGTTCACCCCACCAAGACAGGCAGGCAAAGAAGAGCAATCTGAGACACAGAAACAAACAAAAAGAGTCACCTAAAATGAAGAGACAAATAACCCCCAAATGAAAATAAAGGAGGAATCCCCAGAAAGGGTGCTAAATGAAATTGAGGTAAGCAATCTAGCAGACATTGAGTTCAAAATAATGTGTATAAAGATGCTCAAGGAACTATGTGAGAACTACGAGAAACTTTATGGGAGGTACAAGGAATTTAGTGGGAACTACAGCAACATGAAAAAGGACACAGAAACTATGAATACAAACCAGGAAGAAATTAAGAATATAATATCTGCAATGAAAAACAGAAGAACTTAAAAGTGGGCTGAATGAAACAGAGTACCAAACCAGCGAGCTGGAGGACAGGTAGAAATACGCAGTCAGAGCAACAAAACAAAAAAAGACTCAAAAATAATAAGGATAGATTAAGGAAGCTTCAGAACAACATGAAAGATAACAATATTCTCATCATAGAAATATCACAAGGAGAAGAAAAGGTGCAAGGGATAGAAAACCTGTTTGAAATAATAATGGCAGAAAACTTCCCTAACTTGTTGAGGGAAAAAGTCGTGCAAGTTCAGGAAGCAGAGAGGGCCCTAATAAAGATGAACCCAAAGAGACCTACTCTAAGACACATCATAATTAAAAGGGCAAATTTTAAAGACAAAGAAAATCTTAAAGGCAGCAAGGGAGAAACACCTAGTAACATACAAGGAAGCTCAGATACGGCTGCCAGCTGATTTCTTAACAGTAACACTACAAGGCAGAAGGGACTGGCACAAAATATTCCAAGTAATGAAAAGCAAGGACATACAATCAAGAAGACTACTCTACCCAGCAAGGCTCTTATTTAAAATGGAAGGTGATATAAAGAGCTACCCAGACAAAAGAAGGCTAAAAGAGTGTATCTGCATCAAGCCAACACTGCAAGAGGTGCTAAAGGGACTGCTACAAATAGAAGAAATGGGAGAAGGATGCACAAGTATGGTACAAATGGCAACAAATAAATCCCTATTCAATAATAACGTTACATAAATGGACTAAATGCTCCAGTCAAAAGACATAGGGTAGCTGAATGGATAAGAAAACATGTACACTGTCTACAAAAGACCCACCTTAGAACAAAGATCTACACAGGTTGAAAGTGAAGGGATGGAAAAAAATATTCCAAGCAAACAGAAACAAAAAGAAAGCTGGAGTAGCAATACTTATATCAGACAAAATAGACTTCAAAACAAAAGCCATAAAAAGAGACAAAGAAAGTCACTACATAATAATTAAGGGAGTAATCCAACAGGACAATATAAGCCTTGTAAACATATATGCATCCGCCCCAGCTGGTGTAGCTCAGTGAATTGAGCGCAGGCCTGCGAACCAAACAGTTACTGGTTTGATTCCCAGTCAGGGATGCAGGCCAGGTCCCCAGTAAGGGGTGCATGAAAAGCAACCACACACTGATGTTCCTCTCCCTCCTTTCTCCTTCCCTTCCTCTCTCTCTGAAAGTAAATAAAAATAAAATTTAAAAAAATACACATGCATCCAACATAGGAGTACCTAATTAAATAAAGAAAATCTTGGAGATCTTCAGAAAGATATTATCAACAACACAGTCATCATAGGGGATTTTAACATCCCACTGTCAACAATGGATAGATCTTCCAAACAAAGAATCAACAAAAATATAGTGGCACTGAATGATACTCCAGATCAAATGGACTTAACTGATATATATAGAACTTTTTAGCCCAATAAAGCAAAATATACATTCTTTTCAAATGCACATGGAACATTTTCAAAGATAGACCACATAGTAGAACACCAAAAAAGCTTCAAAAAATTCAAGAAAATTCGAATAATATCAAGCATCTGCTAAGATCACAATGCACTGAAACTAGAAACCAAGCTCAAGTGAAAAACTCAAACTCATTCAAACACATGGAAACTCAAAAACATGTTATTAAATAATGAATGGGTCAACAATGAGATCAAGGAAGAAATCATAAAGTATCTGGAAACAAATGAAAATGAACACACAACAACCCAAAATCTATGGGACACAGCAAAGGCAGTACTGAGGGGGAAGTTCATAGCACTACAGGCCTACCTAAAGAAGATAGAAAAATCTCAAATAAACAACCTAACCTACATCTGTAAGAACTGGAGGAACAACAACAAACAAAGCCCTAAGCAAACAGAAGAAAGGAAATAATCAAGATCACAACAGAGTTCAATGATATAGAGACTAAAAGAACAATTAAAATGATCAATTCCAGGAGCTGATTCTTTGAAAGGTAAACAAAATTGACAAACTTTAACCAGACTCATCAAGAAAAAGAGAGGACCCAAATAAATTAAATTAGAAATGAAAGAGCGTAAGTTAAAACCAGTACCACAGAAATACAAAGAATACTAAAAAATTACTACAAACAACTAAATGTCAACAAACTGGACAACCTGGGCAAAATGAACAAGTTTGTGGAAACATACAATCTTCCAAAACTGAATTAATAAGAAGCAGAAAGCCTGACTAGACCAATAACAATTGGTGAAATCAAAGCAGCAATCAAAAAACTCCCATCACATAAAAGCCCTGGACTGGATGGCTTCACAGGCGAATTTTACCAAACATTTAAGGAAAACAAACTCCTATCCTTCTCAAACTATTTCAAAAAAATTCAAGAACAGGGAAGACTCCCAAACTCTTTTTATGAGGCCAGTATCACTCTAATTCCAAAACCAGGTAAAGACACAACAAAGTAAGAAAACTACAGGCCAGTATCTCTGATGAGCATAGATACTAAAATCCTCAACAAAATATTGGCAATCCGGATTTAGCAATATATTAAAAAGATCACACACCATGACCAAGTGGAATTTATCCTAGGAATGCAAGGATAGTAAAATATTCACAAGTCAACAAATGTAATACACCACATAAACAAAATGAAGGACAAAAACCATAAGATCATATCAATAGATGCTGAAAAAGCATTTGATAAAATCCAGTACCTATTTACAATAAAAACACTCAGCAAAGTGGGAGTAGAAGAATCATACCTCAACATAGTAAAAGCCATATGCAAGAAACCTACAGCCAACATTATACTCAACAAGCAAAAACCAAAAGCTTTCCCCTTAAGATAAGGAACAAGACAGATGTGGTGTCTGTTTTCACCCTCTTATTCAACATAGTACTGAAAGTTCTAGCCACAGCAATCAGACAAGAAAAAGAAAGAAAAGACATCCACCAAAAAGCTACTCGACCTAATAAGTGAATATGGCAAAATAGTGAGATACAAAGTCAATATTCAAAATTGATGGCATTTTTGTACACCAGCAATGAAAAATCAGAAAAAGAAACTAGGGGGAAAAAATCCCATTTACTATGGCAACAAGAAAAATAAAGTAGTAAGTAATAAATTTAACCAAGGAGGTAAAAGATCAATACTTGGAAAACTACAGAGAAAATAAAGAAAATACAAATAAATTGAAGCATATACCACATTATGGATTGGAAGAATTAACACCATCAAAATGTCCACACTACCCAAAGCCATCTATAGATTCAACACAATTCCTTTTAAAATAACAGTGTATTTCACAAATCTAGAACAAATATTTCAAAAATTTATAAGAAACCAAAAAGGACCCCAAATAGCCTCAGCAATCTTAAGAATAACAAAATAGGAAGGATCACAATACCTAATATCAAACTATACTATAAGGCCACTATGATCCAAACAGTCTGGTACTGGCCTAAAACAGACACATAGATCAGTGGAACAGAATAGACAACCCAGACATAAACCCATGTCTCTATGGTCAATTAATATTTGACAAACAGGGCAGGAGCATAAAATGGGGCAAAAATAGCCTCTTCAATAAACGGTGCTCAGAGATCTGAAGTGGTACATGCGAAATAAAAAAAGAAACTAGACCACCAACTTACACCATATACCACAATAAACTCAAAAAGGATAAAATACAAATATATGTCGTAACACCATAGAAGTCCTAGACCTAGAGGAAAACATAGGCAGGAAAATTTCAGATATCCCATGTAGCAATATATTTGTCGATATAGCTCCTAGGGCAGGGGTGTCAAACTCATTTTCACTGGGGACCACATCAGCCTTGTGGTTGCCTTCAAAGAGCCAAATGTAATTTTAGGACTGTATCAATGTAACTACTCCCATCGCTTCTCGGCCTTTTGGCTAAGATCAAGTGTAACTACTCCTTAACAGATAATTGAGAGCTCGGCACTGCCGCCGGGCAGAAACAAGGTGCCAGGCTGCATAAAACAAGGTAGAGCGCCAGATTCAGCCTGTGGGCCTTGTATTCGCCACCTGTGTCCTAGGGCAAGGGAAATAAAGGAAAAAATAAACAAATGGTACTACATCAAACTAAAAAGCTTCTGCATGGCTAAAGAAACCATCATCAAAATGAAAAGGGAACCAACCATATGGGAGAACATATTTGCCAATGAAACATCAGACAAGGGTTTAATCTCCAAAATATATAAAGAATCCGTAAGACTCAATACCAGGAAAATAAACAATTCAATTACAAAATGGGCAAAGGACCCAAATAGACACTTCTCCAAGGAGGACATACAGATGGCCCATACACATATGAAAAGATGCTCAAGATCACAGGCCATCAGAGAGATGCAAATTAAAAGCAGAATGAAATATCACCTCACACCTGTCAGAATGGCTATCATTATCAATAAATCAACAAAGAACAAATGTTGGCAAGGATGTGGAGAAAAGGGAGGCCCTAGTGCACTGCTGGTAGAAATGCGGACTGACGCAGCCACTGTGGAAAACAGTATGGAATTTCCTCAAAAAACTAAAAATGGAACTGCTTTTTAACCTAGCAATGCCACAGCTGGGAATATACCCTAGGAATCCTGAATCACCAATTCAAAAGAACTTTTGCACCCCTATGTTCATAGTGGTGCTATATACAATAGCCAAGTGCTGGAAACAGCCTAAGTGCCCATCAGTAAATGAGTGGCTCAAAAAACTGTGGTATATTTACCAATAGAATACTACGCAGCAGGAAGAAGGAAGGAACTCCTACCTTTTGTGACAGCACGGATGGAACTAGAGAACATTATGCTACGTGAAATAAGTCGGGTGGGGAAAAACAAATACCATATGATCTCACCTGTAAGAGGAATCTAATGAAAACGAATAAATTAATGAACAAAATGGAACCACAGGCACAGAAACATGGAACAAACTAAGTGACCAGAGTAAAAGGAGAGGAGGATAATGGTGGAAAGAAGGAGAAGGGACTAGTCAAAGAACATGTGTGAATGACCCACGGACATGGACAACAGTGTAAGGAGCTGACTGCAGGAGCAGGGAAGTGGGAAAGGCAGAGGAGGGCAAAGAGGGATAAAACTGGGACATGTGTAATAGAATAACAATTAAAAAATGATAAGCCTTGGCTGGAGTGGCTCAACAGACTGAGCACCGGACTGTGAACCAAAGGGTCACTGATTCAGTTCCCAGTCAGGGCACATGCCTGGGAGCAGGCCAGGTCCCCAGTGGGGAGGGCGCATGAGGAGAAACCACACATTGATGTTTCACTCCCTCTCCTTCTCCTTCCCTTCCCCTCTGTCTAAAAATAAATAAAATCTTTTAAAAAATAAAGAAAAAAGTGCTAAATTAGACTTCATGGAAATAAAATCTTTAAAAATAAAATTTAAAAAGTCACAGAAAGTGTTGTTAAAGTACATTCAACTGAAGACTTGTCCTCCTTTGTTTCATTTACTTAGATCTACGGAAACTACTGCAACTAAAATTTTTTTAATTTTCAATGCATGATAATCCATAATAATGTCTTAATTATACATGCTCCATCCGGAAAAACTCCAGTCATTCCATTGTTAATGTAACGCAAATGGCTTGCGTGACATTGATGCAACCTGGCAGCCAAGGAGAGTGGACTGGAATGTGCATGTGTGAACAATGACAACTTCACTGAACTAGTCAGTGGGGGTGGTAGATGCCATTGAGTGACATGTGTACTGTGTGGCCATCATACTCAAAATGACTGAGCGAGTAGAGCAACGAATCTGTATCAAATTTTGCATTTAGCTGGAACATTCCTCTACAGAACCTAGTGGATTCAGAAGGCCGCAGCTATGGGCAACTGGTGATTTGCAGCTTCATCACGACAACCAGCCTGCTCATGCATCACATCTTGTGCAGTTTTTTGGCTAAACATCAAATCACCCCAGTCACTCAGCCCTGTTATAACCCAGATTTGGTGCCCTACAACTTCCAGTTTTCCTCAAAACTAAAATCACCTTTGAAAGGGAAGAGACTTCAGATCGTTGATAAGATTCAGGAATACACAAAGGGGCAGCTGATGGCGACCAGGAGAACTGTGTGAGGTCCCAAGGCGCCTACTTTGAAGGGAACTGAGGCAGCACTGTCCTACATACAGTTTTCTTGTGTCGTGCATCTTCTTCCATAAATGTCTCTTTTTCATATTACATAGCTGGACACCTTCTAGACAAACCTCATATATGTTCATTTAAAAAAAAGAATGTCATAACAGTTTCCCTGTCAGGCATTATAGCAACTTTTTCAAAAACACTTCTGAAATTAAAATGAAGCACTAATAGATCAGATACATTCCAGAACATCACATAATGACATAACTGCTATTGTTACTGAATTTTCCTTCTAATTATATGGTAACATGAGTAACTATTTCTACATTTATGGCAAAAAGCTACGTTAATGAATTATCAATCTTTTTTTAAGTAAATAAGAATAGAAAACTCACAGGTAATTTAATACCATCCCCTAAAAACTCTCAATATTACAAGAAAACATATACTTCCTAATTAAGATAAAACCACCCAATAGCCAAATAACATTAAGAATGACCTTTACAAAGAAAAATTGTTAAAAAGTGAAAGAGGGCCCTGGCTGGTGTGGCTCAGTTGGTTAGAGCATCATTCCGTGAACCAAAAGGTTGCAGATACAATCCCCAGTCAGGACACATACTTAAGCCGCAGGTTCGAACACCAGTTTGGGCATACAGCAGGCATCCGATCAATATTTCTCTCTCTTTCTCTCTTTCCCTCCCTCTTTCTCTAAAAACAATTTTTTAAAAAATCCTGGGTAAGGATAAAAAAGAAAAGAAACAGAAAGAGGAACTGGCAGGAATAGTACCCTTCCTAGTCTTTGTCAAGTTAATAAAAATTAAATGATACAGAAAATTTGAATGTAACTAATAAAGTTAACTTAATGTCTATTACACTTTACCAACTACAAAAAGAGGATGTCTTAACTTGTCTGTCTGTGAAATACTCACAACAATCAATCATACATCAGATCAACCGAAACATTCGACTGAAAAATGAATAATTATGTGATAGTTTATGCATAAATTGTGTACTATAGCATGAACACGAATGAATTATTACACATACACACAACATCGATAAACCAAACATATTAAGCCAGACCCAAATAAATACAATCTGTATGTTTCTGTTCACAAAGAGTTGAAAATAGTCAAAATAAGACACTTAGTGTTAACGACTTTGGAAAGAAGGTGGGAGTAGTGATTAGAGAGGGACAGGTGAGGGGATTCGGAGACTCCTGACAGGTTTGTGTTTATCTGTGTTGGTTACATGGGCGTGTTCATTCTGGGATAGTTCATTTGCATACTTTTATGGAATTATAATTTAATAAGTAAAAACAGACATTGAGCCAATAGCAAGAGATAAGAGATTTTAGTGATTCTTTAAACATCTGATTAGCATTATCTAATAAACGGAATACAACAGCAAAACCTCAGAATTAAATACTTTCATTACTATATATGTATAAATAAATGATCCAGGCATGCAATTTAACAAGTTACAAATCAATAAAACAAGCCTAAGGAAAACAGAAGAAATTATTACAAACAAAAGTAGAATGCAACAGAAAACTGAAATAACTGAGTGAATAAATTTACTAGCTGATTCTGTGAAAAATAAAATACATAAACCTCTGACAAGGTAATCAAGAGAGGAAAAAAAATGTAACAAATAAATAAAAAGGAAGGAAAATGCAGGTCCAAAAATAAGAGTAACTCTTAGGCTAAAATAGTTTACACATATAGAAAAATTTAGGAAAAGCATAAATTACTAAAACTGACTCTAAAAGACACAGAAAATATACATTTGAAATGCAAAAAAAAAGGTGGATACAGCCAATTTTATGAGTAAATTCTATTAAGAAAAGATCATTCCTATACATATTTAAAAATGAAAGTAAAATGGCAATCTAATAATTGCTAATGGAAAAACTGACTATGTTGTACTTATCAAGAGTTGGCTTGCCAGAGCCCTGGCCGGGTAGCTCAGTTGATTAGAGTGTCCTCCCAATACACCAAGGTTGCAGGTTCAATCCCTGGTCAGGGCACATACAAGAATCAACCAATGAATGCATGGACAGGTGGAACAACAAAATTGATGTTTCCCTCTTTCAATCTGAATCTCAACCTCTCCCCGCCCCCACACCTTCCTCTCTCTATATAAAATCAATAAACAAATTTTTAAAAACAAAAAAGTTGGCTTGCCAGTCTCCAATAAGACAAAAATATGGCCAAGTAATACTGTCTTTTGTAAGTAACTTAGAATTTTCAAGGCTAATTTCGATTATATACACTTTATAAATTTAGAACTCCCACACTGCAATGAGGTTCCACTGATGGGTAGCATCAAGCAAACCAGATTTTACCTGTAGCTGTAATTCTTGGCTCTCACTGCCTCTTCAGCCAATCCAGTCTACTAACTCTTGAATGCACTTTCTACCCTTCATCCTTATACATCTCTCTCTCTAGAACCTGCCAAATAAAAACCCTATTTGAGAATAATCTTCAGCACCTCCAGTTGTAAAACACCTTTCATGTAATTTTCCTCTCTTTTTTCATTCCTATTTTATCAGTGACATTTTTCCAATGATATACAACCCCATTTATGTCACCTTGTAGCAATTAAGTTAATAAGCACAAGGACTGCCACCCCTGTGAAACTTAAAATTCAAAAAAATACATCATTTGGTTTTGAGAAAACATAATCAGCAGGATAAAATCTCCTCTGCTTACACAAACTCAGAAAAACAAAACCTATATATGAAAGAGCTTTCCTTGAAATAAGGCTCTAAGGTGTCCCGGATGAAAGGAGCCTTGAAGTAAGGCAAGCCTCTCCCAACAACCAGCCACCCTCTGGGGCAGGGAGCTGCTCCAGCAAGCTACTCACTCAGGTAATTTACAATCAGGACAAGAAGAGAATATGGCTGTGAGATAAGTACATATCTTCAAACTAATGAGGGAAGAACATTCTTTACATCCAAAGATAACTGAGTTAAAGGGAAAAAAACTTTAAATAAGAATATTTTAAAGGTTCAAAGAAATAAAAACAGGACCCGTATCCAAATATTATGAACAGGATGTTATAAAATGAACAAAAAGTAGTAATAAATAAGCAGCTGTGGAACAAAGCTAATGTAAAATCAATGAAATATAAGTAAAAAAAACTGAGGCATTCTCTCAGAACACAGCACATAAAAATTAAGCAGAGGGAAAAAAAGACATGAAATAATAGATCCAGAAATTCTAATATTCAAAATGTAAGACAAATCTAGAGAAAACAGAAGAGCAGCCATCTGAAGAAATAATGGCCAAAAATGTCCCAGAGCTTAGAACGAGAGCACTCGGGAAGGTAAACAATAGCAAACCCCCACTTACGCTACTGGAAGGCTTTGAAAAATAAAGAGAAAACCCTAACAGTTATTACCAGAAAAGAATGCGAATTAAGAATGATAGGAGACCTCTCATCAGTAACCATGAGCACACTAAAACAGCAGAGAAGCAACTCGGCCTCTGAGGAAAAATAACATTTCCTATCAAAGTAGTTCTGAAACAGTACCTATTTACTCAATCATCTTTCTCAATTAGATTTTAAGTACCTTAAAGATAGGTACTGTCTTGTTCATTGATAATAAATCATTTGCACTCTAGGCAACTTCATATAAACACCTGACAGGTATTCACTTCAGAGAAATTGAGAAAACCTTCAGTTACTCCCAGGTTTCTATGTATTCCTCCTATCTCCTCTCTAATGCTCAGTTCTATCAAAGCATTTCAGAAGCCACTAAGGAAATAAAAAAATCAACATTCAGCCCTGTCCAGTGTGGCTCAGTTGGTTAGAGCATCATCCTGTAAACTGAAAGGTTGCAGATTTCGATACCAGGTCAAGGCAAATGCCTAGGTTGCAGGTTCCTGAGCTAGGGCATACCAGAGGCAACCAATCAATGTTTCTCTCCCTCTCTCTCCCTCCCTTCCCCTCTCTCTAAAATCAACAAGTATGTCCTTGTGTGAGGACTAAAAAAAATCTGCATTCATGAAGCTAAGAAACCAAACTGCAGCTTAGAACTGTATCATACATTAAGAACTGCAATGCAGCATTCAGCCACGGCAGCCATTAAGGAGCAGCAGCCATGGCCCTGCACTACCCCTCACTGTGGGCCTCAACAAGGGCCAAACAGTGACCAAGAACGTGAGCAAACCAAGGCAGAGCCACTGCCACAGGTGCCTCACCAAGTATACCAAGTTAATGCAGAACATTATCCGAGGTGTGTGCAGAGGGAAAAAAAGACATGAAATATAGATCAAGAAATTCTAATATTCAAAATGTAAGACAAATCTAGAGAAATCTGGGTATGTTTTGCCCCCAGTGACAGGCATACCATGGAGCTACTCAAGGCAACTAAGGACAAGAAGGCCCTGAAATTCATCAAGAAAAGGGTGGGGCCTTGACTGCTGTGGCTCAGTGGGTTGAGCATCATCTCGCCAAATAAAAGGTTGCTGGTTCGATTACAGTTGGGGGTCCCCAGCTGGGGGCATGCAAGAGGCAGACAATCAATGTTTCTCTTGCACATCAGTGTTTCTCTCCCTCTCTTTCTCCTTCCCTTACCCTCTAAATAAATTTTTTTTTTTTTAAAGGAAAGGCTGGGGACACACATCAGTGCCAAGAAGGAGAGGCACTGAGCAATGTCCTTGCAGCCATGAGGAAGGCAGCAGCCAAGGTCTGAGCCCCATCCCCTCTGTGTATAACAAAACCTGTTCAGAAAAAAAAGGAACTGCAATGTCTATATCAAGACAGTTATAAAAAATTGTCAGAATTAAGTTACATATTTTTTAGGTTAAACATATATAGAGACGGGACCCTAATTTATAGACTATTTCAAAGGTTCTCAAAACATGAATAATTGTTTACTCTTCTTTTGTATAGTGATATAAAACAACGTTTATTTCTTTTTAAAACCATTACTCTATGGCACAGACATACAAATTAATGCATTTATTTCTAGACTAGTCCAAAAATAAATGTTACTTATTACATGCACAATGGTCAACTGATTTTCAAAGATGCTAAGACAATTCATAGGGAAAGATTATTCTTTCCAATAAATGGTAGGAGAACTGGATATACACATGCAAAAGAATCCACATGAAAAGAATGATGGGCCCTAACTGGTGTGGCTGGGTGGGGCATCACCCCTCGAAGCCACAGGTCACCAGTTCAATTCCTGGCCAGGACACACGCCTGGGTGTGGGTTCAGTCCCCAGTTGGTGTGCATACGAAAGGCAACCAATCAATGTTTCTCTCTCACATTGATGTTTCTATACCCGCTCCTCTCTCTCTTCCCTTCCTTCCCTCCCCCCTCACAAAAAAAGAATGGCATGGGACACATACCCCCACCATACATAAAAGTGAACATGGATCACAAACCTAAATGTAAAGAGGTAACACTACATAACTCTTAAAAAGAAAAACAAAAACAAAACAACACAGGAGTAAATCTTTGTAGCCTAGGATTAGTTTTCTTACATGACAAAAAAAAAAAAAAAAAAAACACACACACAAAACTTTTTAACCAATGTTACAATAAATTTAATTTTTTAAAAAAGAAAAATGCCAAAGCTTTTGTGCTACAATACCATCAAGAGAATGAGAAAAAAAACCTCAAAAAATAAAAACAACTATTTGCAATTTATCTATTTGAAAAAGTACTTGTATCCAGAATACATAAAGACAAACCACTTAATACACAGGATTTGATCTGACATTTCTCTAGAGAAGAAATACAAATGGCCAATAAGCACATGAAAAAATAATCAGTGTTACTAGTCATTAGGTAAATGCAAATAAGAACCACAATGAGATACCATTTCCCCTTCAGGATGCCGTCCTGACAGTACATACAATAACAAGACTGGCGTGGAAGTGGAGAAATCAGAACTCTCTTACATCCGGTAAGAACGTAAAATGGTGATGCCACTTTAGAAAACTGTTCAGCAATTCCTCAAAATGTGGTTTAACATAAGAATTGACCAAGCAATCCAAACTCATAACCAAGAGAAATGAAAACAACTCATCTGCACAACAACTTGTGAATGAATGGTCACAGCCACCTTATTCATAACAGCTAAAAAATGGAAACAATCCAGATATCCATCAACTGATAAATGGATAAACAAACGTGGTATGTCCATTCAACTGAATATCATTCAGCCATACAAAGGAATGAAGTACTAATACATGCTAAAACATAAATGAACAATATGCCAAGTAAAAGAAGCCAGTCACGAAAAGACCACATATTGTATGATTCCTTTTAAATGAAATGTCTAGAATAGGCAAATATAAAAAGTAGATTAATGGTTGCCTAGAGCTACAGGTTGAAAAGGTGTAAGGAGTAACTGCTAATGAGCATGAGGTTTCTTCTGGGGGGTGATAATCTGAAATTAGATGTGGTGATTGCTGTACAACCTTGTGAATATAGTAAAACCATTTACTTGAACATTTTAAAAGAATATGATAAATTAATTATATATCAATAAAGTTGCTAACACACACACACACACACACACACACACACACACACAAAACACCAGTACTCACCCAAATATGAACTTCCATTACCCAAAAGACTTAAAACATTTCTCTTTTGTCTTACCTTTTAAGGGCATCTTTGAGTTCAGGCACAGAACGAATACACTGAACTGTAGCATTCATGTAACAAGTGTTACCGAGATTTGTCAATCCACACGGTAATTCCATCTGATAAAGAATAAAATCATTTTTATAAAATGACAGAGCACATATATAAATCATTGAGGTTCACACTTTAAAGCAAGTATAATTTACCAACTCATAACGATTTATATTCCACCTTTACTCTAAAGCAGGGGTGTCAAACTCATTTTCACCGGAAGCCACATCAGCTTCACAGTTGCCCTCAAAGGGGCTGAATGTAATTTTAGGACTGTATAAATGTAACTACTCCTTAACTAGGGACAAGGAGCTAGGCACTGCCACCCAGTAGAAACAAGGTGCCGGGCCGGATAAAACAAGGTAGAGGGCTGGATTCGGCCTGCGGGCCTTGTGTTTGCCACCTGTGGTCTAAAGTAACATGTTTTATTCCCCAACGAAAATTTTTCCTTGCATCATATTCACAATCATTCTGTGTTTTAATCAATGATTCCTTTCTTGAAAATAATAAAGAAGACAGTCATATCAATCCTGACCTCTTTGCAGGTTTATCATTCAAACAGGGTGACAGAATATACATAGAAACACTTCCAAAAAAAAAAAAAAAGAATGGTACTACATAAATCCCGGATGGTAAAATAATAACAGCATTTGATAAGTACCATATATGTTGGCCAGTTTCTAAACCAATGTTGCAGTTAAATTAAGGATAAATTGTATATATTTTCAACCTAGGTTTTAAGAATTTAAATATCCCAGCATTTAAACTACTTAACCTCTTTCAGACTGTTTCCACATACAATTAATAGTAAAGACAAATAGTGTTGACAACTCACCAGATTCATATTTAAGTATATATTAATTGACTGTATAATGAATTATCCGATTACAGAAAGACTCCTTAAGTCAATTTCAAAAACATAAAAATAAAACATACATCTTGATACTAACTATTAAATCTTCAAAACAGTCAGATGCTACTTTCTGAAAGGCACTTTAACTGTACTTCTGAAAAGTAGTGATAACATAAAATATGGTTTGTCTTACAGCAGATGCTAACTGTTCTTCTGTCATATCTTCTACGAAGACAGTTTTAGCTGAGGGTTCCTCGGGAAGAGCATCTGCCGATCCCATCATTAGTAGAGTCATCCCCTGTTTTAAAAAAAATCAGTTCCATAAAATGCTCAAAAATTGACCATTTTTATGCTCAATGAAAGAAGCCAGACACAGAAAAAACAATTACATGCTTGTACTTGCCAGAAAAGGTAAATTTAGAGACACAAAGTAGATCAGTGGTTGCTAGGGTTGAAGGTGAGAAGAGGGAGTGACTTTAAATGCATACATATTTCTTTCAGAATAATGCAAATGTTCTAAAATTAGACTGTAGAGAAGTTTTCACAACTCTACTAAAAATCACTGAAATAAAAAAAAGTACTAAAATGGCTGCTTCAGGCAGAGATCATCACCATCTTATCTGCAAAGAGGCCCAAGGAAACTTTTTAAAAATGGTGGAACTTCTGTATCTTGACTATGATGTGGTCACATGACTATACAAAATTCACCAAATTCATCAAACTATACACTAAAAAAAGGGTTTTATTCTATATAAACTATAAATCAATAAAGCTAAAGGAAAAATATTATAAAGAAAATTGAGAATGTTTACATTATTGCAGAGAAGGGAATTCTTCAAATGATCATCAACATTTAACGGCATAATTTCTTCTCATAACAAATAAACACTGATAAGATTCTTTCTGTGAATATCTATTTTATAACTGTAACAATTATTTACATTTCAATGGAAATATTTTAAAAGCACTGAAATCTCCATTATTGGAAATATCACATCAAACATATAAGTTCAAAATACTCAATTTTATAATTCTACAAATTGTTAACCTAACAGAATACTTATATTCAATATACACATACCATTCCACACAACAAAAGACCAATGAAGACTCTGTCATCCTAAATCTCATAATCCTGAAATGTGAACAAGATACTATCAACCTCTTAACTGGAAGACATTAACACATGGAACATACAGAGGTTTTTTGAAAAAACAACCTGACTGGAAGTTTAAAAAAAAAAAGATAAAATAAAAATGTCTAGATAAGGATTAAAATTAGAAAATGACATCAATGAACTCAGTCTTAAAGAAAACCTATGTTGAAATCCAATAACCCTCACTGTATCCCCTGTTATTTTTACTTAAACTTTTTTTTTTAAAGATTTTTTATTTTTATTTATTTTTAGAGAGAGGGGAAGGGAGGGAGAGAGGGAGAGAAACAGCAATGTATGGTTGCCTCTCACATGGCCCTCACTGGGGACCTGGCCTGCAACCCAGGCATGTGCCCTAACTGGGAATCAAACCGGGATCCTCTGGTTCCCAGCCCGTGCTCAATCCACTGAGCTACACCAGCCAGGGCTTTACTTAAACTTTTTATGAGAAAATGGCGAAGCAGAACTAAAGAATCTTTTTCTGAAGACAACTGTCTCAGGGAAACCAAATATTTTAAAAATATATTAGCAACAGCCATTTAGAAAGTACAATAGGGACAAATGAATACTAATAAATATCTAAGAGTGAACATAACAAAAAACAGGTGATAAGAAAACTATAAAGTTCTAGTTAAGGATAGGGAAAAAAAACCTAAATGAAGAACATAACAAGTTTCTGGACTGAAAGGTTATTGTAAAGAATGATTCCAAATTAGTATCCAAATTTAATGAAATTCCTTTTCGAAACTTTACAAAATCTTTAATTCATGCAGCAAATTCATATCCATGACAATAGCCAAGAAATTTCTGAAAAAGAATAAAGACCAAAACAATGCCATTTAATATTATTAAGAAAGCAATTATACAATGAAGAATGTTGAGATAAAGCAGGTAATAATTTAGAGGAAAAAATACTATCAGTTCACTATCATGACATACCAAAATAAATTACAGAATAAAGATTTAAATGTAAAAAATGAAACAAATTACAAAAACATAAATGAATCCAAAAAATCTTGCCATGTTGTATATTCATTTTTTTAAGATTTTATTTATTTATTTTTAGAGAGAGGAAGGGAAGGAGAAAGAGAAGGAGAGAAACATCAATGTGTGGTTGCCTCTTGCACATCCCACCGGGGACCTGGCCCACAACCCAGGCATGTGCCCTGACTGGAAATCCAACCTGCAACCCTTTGGTTCACAGGCTGGTACTCAATCCACTGAGCCATACCAGCCATGGCTATATTTTCTTAAATTGATATAAAAGATGAAAGGGCTGATGTCACTAACAATATAAATATTAAAAACTTCCATATAACATTACTATAATTAAAATTTAAAAGGACAACCTAGAAAAAGGAATTACACTATTTATAAGCACCTTAAAAAAAAAAATCAGCCCTGCCTGGTGTGACTCAGTGGATTGAGCACCTCCACCAGTTCAATTCGCAGTCAGGGCACATGCCTGGGTTGCAGGCCAGGTCCCCAACATGGGGCGTGCAAGAGGCAACCACACACTGATGTTTCTCTCCCTCTCTTTCTCCCCTTCTTCCTCTCTCTAAAAACAAATAAATAAAGTCTTTAAAAACTGTATTTTAAAAAAAAGAATATAAAGTTGGTTTATTATTCAAAAAAGTCAGTTTAGTTCACATTAATCTGTTATTTTTTAAAGGATAAAAAATACATGATCATTTCAATAGATAACAGAAAAAGTATTAAACAAAATTCAACTCTCATTCATGCTAAAAACCACAGCAAACTAGAAACAGAAGAGAATCTCCTCAATCTGTGACGAACTTTTGTAAAAAACAAAACTTCCAGCTAAGGCTAGAAACTTTCCTCCTACGATTACAAAAAAGACATGGTGTCCACTATCCACCACTTTTACTAAACACCACTGAAATCTTAACCAGCGCAATAAAGCAAGCAAAAAAGAGAAATAAAAACCACAGAACTGAAAATAAATCCTTTGCTGCTGATGACAATACCTACATTATCCTATGTATGACACTAATACATAAAATCAGCAGTCATAGGATATAGGTCAATATAGAATTACTTATGCTTTTATATGCCAGTGAAGTAAGACAATAAAAAAGTCATACAGATTGTAAAGCGAGAAGTAAAGCTGCCTCTATTTGCAGATAACATGCTATGTACACAGAAAACCTAATGGGATCTAAAAAAAACAAAACAAAATTACTGGAACTAGTAAGTGAATTTACTAAGGTCACAGGATGAAAAACATATTTTTATAATCTAGCCATGAACACTAAAAAACAAATCTTATTGTTTTCAACAGCTAAAAAACATTAAGTTCCACAAATTTAACAAAAACTATGCAAAACCTCTATGCTGAACTGAAAAACTAAAAGATTCTGGTAAGAGAACATAAAGACCTAAACGAATAAAAAAGCACACCCTATTTAAGTATTTTAATACTCAATAACATTATGTTCACTCTCCCCAAATTGAACTACAAATTCTATGTAATCTCAAACATAATCCCCGGAGTCTACATGGTAGAAACTGACAAGACTTCTTTAAAATTATACAGAAATGCAAAGGAGCTAAAATAGTCTTAAAGAAGAAAAAGTTGGAGAACTTATACTATCTTATTTCAAGAGTTACAAAGCTTTAGTAATCAAGACCATGTAGTAGTGATATGAGTTTCTTCAAATGTATCAATGAAACAAGAGTCCAAAAATAGACCTACAGGTGATTTTCAAGAAAGACTCCAACACAAGTCAGTGGGAAAAGGAAAATATTTTCAATGGATGGTGCTGGAACAACTGGATATACACATGGAAAAAAGGCATTTGGGAAGGTATTTTGATATATTAGGAAACTGCACTATAAGAAGTTTTCTTAGGGTAATACTTACATTTTTTATTTTGATGTTTCCCCAATCATCATCCTGTTTTAAAGACAAATAAAAAACATTTACTAACCCTGTACAATCTAATAAACTAATTTTAAGCCACTTCCAAATAGAAATTTTTTCTAAGCAGATTTTATTTAAATTACTATAATCGAAAGTATTTTTAAGAAAATACATGCAAGCCCTGACTGGTGTAGCTCAGTGGGTTAGGCATCATCCCAAAGGGTCACTGGTTCAATTCCTGGTCAGGGCACAGGCCTGGGTTTCAGGCCA
Source organism: Micronycteris hirsuta (assembly GCA_004026765.1). Classification (NCBI taxonomy): domain Eukaryota; kingdom Metazoa; phylum Chordata; class Mammalia; order Chiroptera; family Phyllostomidae; genus Micronycteris; species Micronycteris hirsuta. The sequence continues at coordinate 45,713 of PVJI01006644.1, read as the reverse complement.
GGTCTCCATCCGGGGCTAGAGGCAACCTACTAATGTTTCGCTCTCTTTCTCCCTTCCTTCCCATCTCTAAAAATAAATAAAATCTTTAAAAGAAAAAATGCAGTTCTAAACATAGGAGGTCTATCAATTGCTTAAACTACTTACATAAGACACATGTCAACCCAAAAGTACTAAAAACACCTGATTGATGACAAATGAAATATGCTGATTTTTGCATGTTAATTGCATATTTGGAACCAGCATAGCTTAGGTGACAAGAATGAAGAGTAGCATGAAATAAGTTCTACATAATTAGGGTAATTATAGAATTTATCATCCAAATCAGGAGACTCTTGAGAAAGTGCTATTAAAAATTACACCAGAAGAGTAAAACAGGACCACCCAAGGCAAATTAACCCTTAATAATCCTTACTGTGTCCACAATGTTTCTGAAGTACTAAATGTCACATCGATGAAACAATTATCAAATACTTTTACTTTAATTTGTTCAAATAAATCAAGATTTTTTTCCTTAATGCCATGTTTGGTCTGTGAATAAAGTCAGTTCTATATTACTCCTTTCCTTTTGTGGAAGGCACCAGGTACTCAATCTGCTTCCCTTTGTTGGTGCCACTAATTACCAGTCTGGGCACCATGCTTCAAAGTGGCACAGTAACTTCCTAAAGACCCTTCTCAGTTTATGTTTTCTTTTTCAATGTTTTGCATGTTTTTTTAAAAAACACTTTTTATTTATTTATTTTTAGAGAGACGGGAAAGGTTGGGAGAAAGAGAGGGCAAGAAACATCAATGTGTGGTTGCCTCTCGCACGCCCCCTACTGGGGACCTGGCCCACAACCCAGGCATGTGCCCTGACTGGGAAACTAACTGGCGATCCTTTGACTCACAGGCCAGCGCTCAATCCACTCAGCCACACAAGCCAGGACTTCTCAGTTTAAAGGCAACGACTGCTAATCATCTGTAATGATAACTATATATGCTCCCTCAGAGTACTTATGTATCCAACGTCACAAAAGAGCTGGGAAATGAACCCAGATCTACTTGACTTGTAAATTACACGCTCTTTTGGTATTTTACTGTTATCTTATTTAAAGCTCTATGATGCTATTTCCTCATTTATGGAATATATAAAATACATTTCCTCTCATCATTTTCAAATACATACAGTTGAGAATAAAAAAAGAAAAGAAAAGCCTGGCGCAAAATAAGTATTCAATAAGCGGAAACTAAGAATAGTCAGTTTCATTTAATTAGCGTTTTTCTTTAATTCTCTACAGTACACCACCAATACAGGCATGCCTTGTTTTACTGTGCCTTGCTTTACTGCGCTTTGTAGATACTGCATATTTTACAAGACTCTCCACCAAAAAAAACTCAGAAAACTGTTATCGTTTTTCAGCAATAACTTATTTTTTTTAATTAAAGTACATACACTGGGTATTTTTTAGACATAATGCTATTGCACACTTAATATAGTATAAATATACTATACACTGGGAAATTTATATACACTGGGAAACTAAAATCGTTCTATGACATGCTTTATTGCAATGGTATGGAACCAAACCTGCAATATCTCTGAGGTATACCTGTACACAGCTCAGCAGAAATTAGGTTATCAATGTTCAAAAGCTGATACTGGCCCGGCTGGTATAGCTCAGTGGATTGAGCACGGGCTGGGAACCAGAGGGTCCCGGTTCGATTCCCAATCGGGGCACATGCCTGGGTTGCGGGCCAGGTCCCTAATGAGGGCCACGTGAGAGGCAACCATACAGTGCTATTTCTCCCTCCCTTCTCCTCTCTCTGAAAATAAATAAATAAAATCTTTAAAAAAAAAAAAAAGCTGATACTGCAACTTGGAGGGGAAACAATGTTTCTTCATCAACATGTTTTTCTGCCCAGCTGACAAGGGTAGCCAGCCCTTATCTCTAAAGTTAACTATAGGCCCTGGCCTGGTAGCTCAGCTGGTTAGAGGATCCTCTAGATACACCAAGGTTGTGGTTTCAATCAGAAAACATATAAGAACCAACCAATGAATTCATACGTAAGTAGAACAACAAACTGATGTTTCTCTCTAAAAAAATTAAATTAAAAGAAAACATTTTTTAAAAATTTTAAATAAACTATAGCTCTTTAGCATTTCATATCTAACATTTTCTTTTATCCTCACCTGAGGATATATTTTTCATTGCTTTTAGAGAGGGGGGTGAAAGAGACAGAGAGAGAGAGAGAGAGAGAAACATCGATGTGAGAGAGAAACACCAATTGTTTGCCTCTCACTGGTTCCCTAACAGGGAATCAAATCTGCAAACCAGGCATGTGTCCTGAATGAGAATTGAACCAGCAACCTTTCAGTGAACAGGATAATGCTCCAACCAACTGGGCCACACCGCCAGGACTCATATTTAACTCTTGAAGAAAGTATACTTTAAAAACTATACTTGTATGGTATTACAAACAACAATGAAGAAAACACCACTGTGTCTTTTAGGTGGCCCTTTGTCATTGATGCTAGTTAGCTTGGTCTCTTAACTGTAGTCAATGTGATCATTCCAAGGAAACTAAAGGAAAAATTAAGTTCCCTCTCTTTTTAAACAAAATTTTTTCTTCTCCCATCACCAAATAGGTATTAGATGGCAATTACTCTTAAGATAAAGGGGCTCTTTTTTAATGGGTTGAATGCAAGAAAGGCCACATGAAAAACTTAAGTTTTCCAGTATTCCACAGCCAGGGCTTTGGTAAAGATCTTGAAACATTTTGAATCTCAACATTCAAATGCATGTATATTTTGCAGCAGTCTTTTTATTTTTAAAAAAAATCTACCAAATTGTTTCATATGTTTAACAGAAATAAAATTTTCCACCCCATAACAGAAAATTACTAAGAAAATGCACATAGATTTTATAATAGTCTAAAAATAAAAGTAATACTTTTAACACACCCACCTAGGAAAAAACAATTCAAACAATACAAATAAATGGAAGTGTCCCACTCCCCTGACCCACAGAGGTATTCATTAATACAGTGCATTTGATAATGAAATATTTAATGATGCTTTTATATGTGTGAAATGGCTACAATGCTCCTCCTTACACTAACATGAATAGTTGTAATCCCGTAACTACATACTCACCAAATAAACCTCAAGTGCTACATTTCGGTAATTATATGATAACAGTGCATAATGAAAATATGGACCAAGTTTTACCTTCAGTGTTCCTCCTTTCACCATAACTTTCTGTCTGGCCGGCTGGACTCCAGTCAGTGCAAAAAGCTGAGCCTTGAACACCATTGGAGGTTCATCAGTATTCAATTCCACACCTTCGAATTTCTCCTTTCCCCATTTCACAGTAACTGCAATGAAAACCATAACTTATATTTTTCATTTACAAAATAACAAAATTTCAGATTTAGAAAGCTAGTTCTTGAAAGTCAAACTACATAATTCACCTTTTTATATTCATATCTATACCGAATCAGGAGTGACCTGCACGCTGTACGTCCTGAATAAAATTTAACCGTATCTAATCCAACATCTCATCTGATAAAATAAGGAAACCAACATTTAAGAGAAGTTGGTTGATTTACTAATGTCAAAAAAAAAAAACAAAACCTAGTTTGTAAATATTCAAGTCTTCTTGCACAACCCAGGGTTCCAGTGCAGGAAACTAAAGCCTCAAAACCTCTGGCTGTAGAAATCTGCAGGGATTGTAGCAGCAGGACAAACTCCCAGCCTCACAGGAGTTGTTGGAGAGACCCACAGGGTCCAAGAACGTAAACGAACCCACCCTTCGACCAGGAGTCAGCAGCAGAAGGGCCCAATTTGCTTGTGGGTAGTGGGGAAGTGACTGAAAAAGAGCAAGCGCCACTGTTCCCTCTCAGACACTTATCCCCACATACAGTCCCGCCCTGATGAATAGCTAAGACTCCACCCCTTACAACCTAACAGGTGCACCAAGACAAAGAAATATGGCCCAAATGACAGAACAGATCAAAACTCCAGAAAAAGAACTAAGCAACGAAGAGATAGACAACCTATCAGATACAGAGTTCAAAACAACGGTAATCAGAATGCTCAAAGAAATGACTGAGTACAGATGCAAAATAAAGGAAGAAGCGAAGGCCATAAAGAAGTGAAATAAAGAAAAATATACAGGGAACCAACAGTGAAGGGAAGGAAACCAGGACTCGAATCAAAGATTTGGAACAAAATGAAGAAACAAGAATTCTAAAAAATCAGGAGAGGCTTAGGATCCTCCAGGACAATTTTAAATGTTCCAAAATCCCAATCATAGAGGTGCCAGAAAGAGAAGATGAAGACCAAGAAATTAAAAACTTAGTTGAAAAAATAATGAAGGAGAACTTCCCCAATCTGGCAAAGGAAATAGAATTCCAGGAAGTCCTGGAAGCTCAGAGAGTCCCAAAGAAGTTGGACCCAAGGAGGCACACATCAAGACACATCATAATTACATTAGCCAAGATGAAAGATAAGGAGAGAATCTTAAAAGCAGCAAGAGAAAAAGAGATAGTTACTACAAAAGAGTTCCCATAAGACTATCAGCTGATTTCTCAAAAGAAACCTTAGAGGCCAGAAGGGATTGGAAAGAAGTATTCAAAGTCATGAAAGGCAAGGACCTACATCCAAGATTACTCTATCCAGCAAAGCCATCATTTAGAATGGAAGGGCAGATAGAGTACTTCCCAGATAAGGTCAAGTTAGAGTCCATTATCACCAAGCCCTTATTGTATGAAATGTTAAAGGGACTTATCTAAGAAAAAGAGGAAAGTCAAAAACTATAAACAGTAAAATGACAGCAAACTCACAACTATCAACAACTGAACCTAAAAACAAAAACTAAGCAAACAACTAGAACAGGAAAAGAATCACAGAAATGGAGATCACATGGAGGGTTATCAGTGGGGAGGGGGGAGAGAGGGGTAAAAGGTACAGGGAATAAGAAGTATAAATGGTAGGTACAAAATAGACAGGGGAAGGTTAAGAATAGTATGGGAAATGGAGAAGCTAAAGAACTTACATGTACAACCCATGGACATAAACTAGGGGGTGCAGGGAATGCTGGTGGGAGGAGGGTGCAGGGCGGTGGGGGGAAAATGGGAGAAAAAAACAGGACAATTGTAATAGCATAATCAATAAAATATACTTAAAAATATTCAAGTCTTCTGAATCCTATAATAATCTCTGCAAAATATGATCATGTTGAAATATTCCCCAGAATAAGGTTCACAGACTTCAAATGTATTTAATTAAGTGGTCATTAAAATCTACATACTGTTGGAATAGAGAGGAGAAAGGTTTTAGAATGGTAATTTGAAAAGAAAAGCAATTTGGAGCATATTTAAAACAAGTTAAGAAATAGATTTTGCATTCTAAAAATGAAGTGTGTTTCCTGAGCATAAGATGGTCAAATATTAAGAATTCAAAGACATAACTAAACCACTAAAAAATATAGAAATCCTACTTCACAGCCATTTAAATAGCTATTTCAAAAAGAAAAAACAGAAATAAGGATACGGTGAAACTGCAACATTGCCCATTGTCTATGGGTCCATAAAATGATGCAGCCACTGTGGAAACTGTACAGCAGTACCTCACAAAATTAAACACAGAATTACCATATGATCCTACTTCTACGTATACCCAGAGGAATTCTACTTCTGGGTATACGCCCAAAAGCAGGTAAAGCAGGGACTCAACTGATATTTTTATACCCGTGTTCATAGCAGCATTATTCACAATAGCCAAGATAGGAGCAACCCAAGTGTCCATCAGCAGACGAGTGGGTGAACAACATGTGGTGCATATGTGTGTGTGTGTGTGTACATATAATGAACATTATTCAGCCTTAAAAGGAATGAAGTTCTTACAAATGGTACAACATGGATGAACCTTTGAAACATTATACTAGGCAAAATAAGGCAGATAAAAAGGACAGATACTGTATGATTCCACTTACGTGAGACACCTAGTCAAATTCAGAGGCAGAAAGTAGAATGCGGCGAACAGAAATAGAGTTTAGAAACATGAAAGCGTTTGGGAGATGGAGAGATGACGATTGTACAACAATGTGAACGTACTCAATGCCAAAAACTGGACACTTAAAAATGGTTAAAATAGTTCATTTTATGTTACACATAATTCACTACAATAAAAAAATTTTCAATTCGCCTCATAAAAGAGCTAATTTTTGAAATACTTAAAAATAAACTCAAGGATATAGAGTTTGTTTCCACTAAAAACTTCATACCTCCTCATAATGAGAGTTTCACAATGGTTGTCTGATTTCCAACAATTAAAATCAGAATATGGAAAACTGACCCTGTGACTCAATGAACTTAGAGTCTAATGAAGAAGAAATGGGGGGAAAAGATTAAAATGAATAATGTAATATAAATATTAGAAAGGCTACAGAAGCACAGAAATATGCTTCATGAGTAAGGAAGATTTTCCTGGAAAAGCAGTAACTTTGTGTTATCGCTATCAAGTTTTTAACACTATCAAGTTGAGACTCAACGAAAAAGTAGGCATTAGGTAAAGAAAAAGAAAAAATAAAAGCATTCCTGGAAAAGACAAAAAAAAAAACATTCAAAAACATAAAACAGCATGGTGTGTTCTAAGATATAATTCCCAGAATGAAGGGGAAGCAGCTGAAACTGAAAGCCAATCAAGGGTCAAGTCGAGGAAGATAACATAAGTTGTGTTAAAACATAAAGGCTTTGGCCCTGGCTGGTGTAGCTCAGTGGATTGAGTGCGGGCTGGGAACCAAAGGGTCCCGGTTCGATTCCCAGTCAGGGCACATGCCTAGGTTGCAGGCCAGGTCCCCATGAGGGCCATGTGAGAGGCAATCATACATTGCTGTTTCTCTCCCTCCCTTTCCCTCTCTCTAAAAATAAATAAAAATAAAATCTTAAAAAAGTATTTAAAAAAAAAAGTATTTATGTCATAGAAAATGTGCAGCCTCAAAAAGGTTTTCATAAAGGCCTCCTGGGTCTAGTTTGAACATTAGATTAGTAGCAGGGAAAATGAGTTTGAAGAGGGTGCATAATCATTGAGATTAAGCTAGAAACATACAAAACAGACAAGACTTAACCAAAAACAGGTATCGAAATTAAGGAAGAGGGACCCTGACTGGGTAGCCCAGTTGGTTAGAACATTAACCCCATGAGTCAAGATTAGGGGAAGGGTTTGGTTCATGGCCTGGGTGTCCAGGTCAGCTGCTGGTGCATGAGTGGGTGGAGCAGCAGGGTGAATATTGGCTTCTCGCTCTCCCTCTAAAATCAGGAAAGGAGGGAGGGAAGGAAAGAAAGGAGAGAGGGAGGGAAGGAGAGAAAGAGAGGAAGAGGAGAGAAGGGAGGGGAGAACGGAACCTATCTGAAATGTACTTATCTGTGTCACTTGGGCAAATTACTTAAACTCTTTGCTTACCCATAAAGGAGAATTATACCAGTATCACAGGATTATGTTGAAGATTAAAACAAAGCAATATGTAAAAAACAAGAAAATAAATAATACAAAGCAACATGTATAAAAACACTAGCTTTGTGCCAGGCATACAAGCGGTCATTAACTTTTATGGCACTTACCTTAACTATCTAAGAATCTGGATATTTAATTTTCTACCAAAATTTATGAAACAGTACCTAAAATGTTCTCATTTTAATGTAGAGCTTTTTGCAGAACCTGAAAATACAGATTCTCAATAGCGATGTCAAAGGAAGAAACCTTAGAAATCTACTTCAATTCTCTCATTCTGGAAATGAGTAAAAAAGTTTAATTAAACATTTAAGATTGAACACAACTTTTAAGACAGAAAGTTTGGTAAATATAGGCTTTTTTTTTAAAGATTTTATTTATTTATTTTTAGAGAGAGGAGGAAGAAGGGAGAAAAAAGATGGACAGAAACATCGATGGGCAAGAGAAACATCAGTGGTTGTCTCTCCCACCAGCCCCAATCAGGAACCTGGTCTGCAATCCAGACACGTGCTCTGACTGGAATCCAACCAAGGGATCTTTCAGTTTTCAGGATGACACCCAATCCACTGAGCCACATCAGTCAGGGCTATGAATATAGGCATTTTTTGAGAACAAACAGAGGAAGTCGGTTTTGTTGTGTTGCATGTCACCTGTGTTAGCCTACAATGGGATTTATCACCATTACTTAATGCCACCTCAATTCTATACAGCATAAATGGAATACTTCAAGTACTCTTCTAATGTTAATTATTGTGTAATTATCCTGCTAATAATTACAGAAAGATATTAAGCAATAATTGTTAAAATATTCAATTCAATATTCTAGAACATCAAGAACCCACCTTGAGGTTAACATTACTCTTTTGTTTCATATCATTCTTTGAAAATGCTGAATTTTGAATAAAGGAATTATGATAGGTATGGCTAAGGAATCACACGTCCACAGCCAAACACTACAAACAGGTGCCTTTTCTTTTTAGGTTTTTTCTTTATTTTCATTGTTGACACTATTACAGATGTCCCCATTCCTCCTCTCCCGCCCCCACCCCGCCTTCACCCAGCCCCAGCCCCCCCCCACTCCCCTCTGGCCATCACCACACTGTTGTCTGTGTCTATGGACCATACACATACGTTCTCTGCCTAATCCCTAGACCTTTCATCCAGGTGCCATCTGGAATCAGACTAGGAAACAGGAAGGTTCATTGACTAAAAATGTGATCCTTGGCCAATCCCTCAGACTACCATCATGCAAAATACCCTTCAAACACCAATGAAAAAGAAATAACCCTGGAAATGGGTATACATCTACCTCACAAAGCTAAGGCTCTGCTTTGGACATAAAAAACGCAATACAATGTTTGATAAAATAAAAACAAAGCAAAAAATAAGTTGCAATCTGCCTTGGGATAAAACAGAAATTGGTGCGAAATATGGGGGTGAGCCAAAGGCAGCAAGGGGTAAGCGATGGGAACCTACTGAGGGAAACCTCGTGAATGATGAAGATTAATCTCACATCCCAGGTCCCTCCAGCCCTCTTACTTCAGGCTTCCCTCCTGCTTCCCTTCCGCAGCTACCACTGATAAACACAAGGAAATCCCACTACACCTGCAGCCTGGTCCCCGGGGCTCCAGGACACACCCTCATCTTTCTCGGCACACTAGGACAGCGACAGAAACTATTCTGCAGAGTCACCACTCCCAGAGGCCGATGCTCGAGGCTTCCCCATCTCCACTCCCGCCCCCACCGCACCCACCAGGCGGCCCGAAAGAGACTGCGCTCCCTCGCGCTGTAGGGCTAGGAACTGGCAAGGATCGAGAACGCGGCCAGGGTCAACTCCACGCCGCAGTCACCCCCCTCCCCACACCTGCCCTGTCCCCTCCCCCGCCCCGTGCTCAGCCGGGCTTCCGCCCCGCAGGCCAGGCCTACTCAGAGGCCTAGTGCTGGGCAGGACTGCGGGAGGCAAGGCGAGGAGAAAGCTCACCGGAGTAGAGCGGCATGGCGGGACGAGAGGGAAGGCGGTGGCGCAGGAAGGCTGGCCTGGCAAGGGCGGCGACAAGAAAAGGGACACGAAGAAACTGTGGCAGCTGCCAAGACAGAGGCACGGTGTCGGCGGCAGCTCGGGTGCGACGACAGCCTCATTCAAACCGGCCACTGGCGATGACGCAGCAACACGCAGTTCGCCCGCAGAGCTAGAGGAGGCGAGAAACACGGCGGCGAGGCGGAGCCTGGAGGGTATAACGACCAGGGTAGTGGGAGGGAAGCCTGGAAAGCGGTAGGCGGGCGAGACTGAGGGCGCGGGGCGTGGGCGCGCAGCCCCTGCGCCACTGCAGGTGGGCGCCTGCGCACTGCACGCCGCCGCCCGCGCCCACCTTCCTCGTGGGCTGGGCCCCGCCCAGTCTGGCTTCGGGAGGTGTAGGAACTTGACATTGTTTTGACTGTGTTTTTTAAGTCTTTCTCCGTTTTTCGAAACAGTGGGTCAGTAGAAGCCAGGGATTTTTGTTGATAATGTGGCTAATCGAAGAGCTGAGAGCCTTTACGTTACACTTCAAATCGGTCTACTTACTAATGAAAATGGCTCTGTCCTCCCTTTAAGGATTTTTGTGGCAAAAATAAGTATGACCAAGTTTGATTTCAGCACACTCCACCACCTTTGGTGCAACTAACTTCTATCCTCATGCGGGAGCTGGGGATCTGAAATGAAGACAATTAGGGCAAAATGAGGATGTGGAATGATGCTAGTAACCGAAAGGAAAAGTAAAACAAACGACATAGCTGGCCTTCCTGGATGGCGGTGAGAATTGTACAAGATAGCAACCTTGCCCCACAAAGCATACGTTGTTAAGCCCTGGTCTACATATGTCTAATGGATTGAAACTTCTGCTTAAGGTTGACATCTTTAAATAATGAATGTATTGGTAATATTTTAACCTGAATGTTTATAAATAAAGTGTAAAAATGTGGCTAAGTATCAGAAAGTAAACTACTTAGGGTTTTATTGCTTAGAATATACCCTCCTCATCTGGTCAACAGAAATTGTATCCATCTTTAAAGTCTCCATTTAATGCTAACTCTTTCATGTACTCTTAAAGCCTACTCCTGCAATTACCCTTTTCTATCAAGTAGCATTACATTATAACTGTTTGCTCTTTTTATGAAACAAGTATATATGGAGTGCAAGATACTCAATATGGAACTGTGGATATGACGGCGAATCAGACAACCATCCTGTCCTCATACAATGGAGAATCTACTAGGAGTACAGAAATATGTGCACATTAAGTATGTGGCTCTCTGAATTAGTCAAAGCTCTTGGCTATAAAAAATAGAAACGAGAGAAGGAATTGATTGGTTGAATATAGGATAAACTAACAGAATCAATAGGAAAAGCAGCAAACCAAGCGTAGATACTGGATAGAAACCAAGGGACATGGACACCAAGAAACATAGGCAAGGTCATATCACAGGGAGAGTCTGGCCATTCCTGCCACCACCTCCATGAGTAATTTCTAGTTTTGTGTCTACCTCACTCCCTCAAGATTTCATGTCCCAAACAAGGACATATAATTGACCAATGATGAGGAAAGGAATGTCTGGCTCTGCCTCCCACTCAGACTCATTGGGGTATGAGGTTGGGGCTGTCCAAAATGGAAAAGCTATGCATTAGTTTCTTACGGCTATGGTAACAAATTACCACAATTTAGTGGTTTAAAACAATGCAAATTTATCATCTTACATTTTGGCAGACATAGTCTAATAATGGTCTTAACCTTAAGGTGTTGGCAAGACTGCACTCTTTCTGGAGGCTGCATGAAGAATTCATTACTTACCTTTTCCAGATCCTGGAAGTTGCCTACATATCTTGTCTCATGCCCATTCCAGCAATGGCACTGTAACAGGGTGCAGTCAAGAGGGGGCCCCCAAATTGGGGTTTATAATGGGGCCCAGAACTCAGGGTGTCCAGGAAATATTAGAAATATATATATTTATATAGGATGTCCTTACTCCCACAAGTCTGAGCTGGGGATGGGATGCATGGAACAGGACCATTGAGAGTTGTTTTGAATAACAACAGTTTTGCAGATAACTTCTAGAACAATCATTTAACATATCTATAACCTTTAACTGTTTTCATAGATACGTTAAATAACTGTGGTCATGGCTTGAGCCAGGGAGATGGGAGTGACTTCAACCCATGATGTAACTGGGAGGCACCTCCCTCTGGGTACAGCACCTGCGTAAAAACTTGCAGATGATTGACTCCACGTCCTGGGGGCCAGACTTACTATGGCAGCCAAGTAAAGCTGGAAGAATATGGGAATGCTGGCAGGTGTAACTGATTGTGGGAGGAGTTGGAAATGGTGCTGCAAAGGATGATTGGCACTGGGATTTAAACCCAGACGCAGCAACCATGCTGGGGCTCTTTGGGACCACATGGCTTTGGCGAAAGTTGGGACCGTGCAGCTTTAGGGTGCTCCCTTTTTGCCACGTGGCTGAGGAAGCAGGAGAGACTTCGCCTGGAAGAAAAGGGCGAAAGGATTCCTGCTGGTGGGCCGTGAGAAGGTGCCACATGGTTTTTGATTAACTGGAGGTCACGGTGGCAACACAGCTAATGGTGCCGGAACTGAGGGGCTGCCTGAACCACAGACTTCTACTTCTTTTTTTCTGAGATATGGTACCCCAGACTGGGAAAAGGGGAGAAGGAAGGACTGCGCATTTGTGAGTATTCTAAAGGACTTTAGTATTTTTAATGAAGACATTAAGTCATTACTCTAAGTCTGTATAACTTTTAAAATAAATAATCCCTTTCCTTTTCACCAGTCTCTGGCATTGAGAGATGTCTTCCCCTGGTGGCAGGCAAGGCAAACCTAGTACTGGGCAGGGGGTGGGGGGTGCCAGAGCACAAAGGTGGGTCCATTCAGTAATAGTATATCATTCGCACCCCCCACCCGGTCCATTCTGTAACAGCACTACTGCAACCTCTGCTTCCACCTTCACAGCTCCTGCTTGCACTCCGATCCTTTGCCTCCCTCTTGTGATTACATTGGCCCCACCTGGATAATCCAGGATAATCTCACCTTAAAATTCATACCTTGATCATATCCGCAGAGACCTTTTGCATAGAGGTAACATTCACAGGTTCAAGAGATTAGGACATGGGTATGTTCGAGGAACATTATTCTACCACAGGTATATAAAAAATGAAACAGCAAATAGTCACGATAGTTTCTTATAGCACCTATGTTAGTATGATGTCTTTTTCCCTTTACTAAATTATAAACTATATATAGAAAATATAGATATTTATAATCCAAACTATTTGAATATGTATAATATTTTATGTATAATATACGAGTTCTGTCTGGAAGAAGTCCAGCCATTGTTAATATAACAAGAACAGTTTGCACAACATTGATATAGCCTGGCAGCAAAGGAGAGTGGACTGGAATGCACATGCGTGAACAAGGATGACTTCCCTGTACTGGTCAGTGGAGGAGGTGGACGCCATTGAGGGAGCATGTGTACTGTGTGGCCATCTCATCCAAAATGATTGAGCAAGTAGAACAACGAATCTGCATCAAATTTTGCATTAAGCTTGAACGTTCCTCCACAGAAACTATTGGATAATTCAGAAGGCCGTGGCTATGGGCAACTGGTGATTGGCAGCTTCATCATGACAATGCACCTGCTCACACATCCCATCTCATGCAATCTTTTTGTGAAACATCAAATCACCCAGGTGATTCTGCCCTGCTACAACCCAGATTTGGCACCCTATGACTTCTGGTTTAAAATTACCTTTGAAAGGGAAGAGATTTCAGATCGTTGATGAGATTCAGGAAAATACAATGGGACAGCTGATGGCAATTGGGAGGACTGTGTGGGGTCCCAAATTGTCTCTCTTTTTCATATTACATTTCTGGATACCTTCTGGACAGATCTTATATTTCCAAAGTGTGTGTGGGGGGAAGATAGATCTTGTTACCTACAAACTATGTTCAAGAAGCATTTCCTAAATGAATGCATAACCTAGTTTCAGTCAACAGATGAGACAAATTAAATCAGGGTGAATGCCATGCTGCTATAATAAAGAGGCCTCAAAATTCAATTGCTAGCAATTTATGGATCAATGGGGGAGAGCAATGGCTCTGCCTCATAAGGTTGTTCAAAGGAAACATTTCATCCATAAAGTTCCTCTGTTATCCCCTAAAGTAGTGCTTCTCAAGTTTAATGTGAATGTGAATCACCTAGGACTTTGTTAAAATGCAGATTCTGAATCAGTGGCTCTGGGATGATGTCTTAGATACTGACAGGTTCTCAGGAAATTTTGAGCAACAAGTCTTTAAGGGAGCTTGTTGAAGATGGGTTGCAGGACTATCTGGGTTTTAGCCCACAGGAAGAAGAAATTAAAGGGGAAAAATTAGTCCTGGCTGGTGTGGCTCAGTGGATTGAGTGCTGGCCTGAGAACCAAAAGGTTGCTGGTTCAATTCCCACTCAGGGCCCTAGCCTGGGTTGCTAGCCAGGTCTCCAGTTGGGTTCATGTGAGAAGCAACTGATCAGTGTTTCTCTCAGACATCAATGTTTCTCTCCATCTTTCCCTCCCTCCCCCTTTCTCTAAAAATAAATAAATAGAATCTTTTTTTTAAAAAAAGGGAGAAATTATATGGTAGCAATTTCCTTTTAAGCAAGAGGAGTTGGAAGCATGTGCACAAGTCACTTCCATTCACCTTTTATTGGTGAAAACAGTTCCTGGACTAGCTGCATGGAAGTCTGAAAAATGTAGTCTCTAATAGGGCAGAGGGATTCAAGCTTAAATTCTATTGGTATGCAAGAGGGAGGAAACAGATTTTGGTGGAAAACCAGCAGTCTCTGCTAAGCAAATGTTTAACTCTTTTGTAAGTAATGTTCAGGCTTATTAAATTTTCCTAAAACAAGTGACAAAAACTCCTGGTTGCTTAGTTTTTTCACTCGTAAAAGGAAAATTATAATATCTGTTCCTAAGTCCTCTTAGTGTTCTAAGATTTAAATAGCTAGTTGAGTGCATGTATGTCAGGAATAATGACCAATAGAGCTGATCTAGAACAGAACAAATAACAGATGCACTCATGTTTATACAACTACGTTCTAGGCTAAGTTCAATTACAGAAGTTTTAAATTAATGAACCCAAAACAGAAGAAGCAAATGATTTGTTACCCTCCAAAAGTTTTTTTCAGAAACAAAACCCTCCACAACTGGACACAAATAAATTTCTGGCCCAATATTTCCCTATCTATACTACCTTCTGCTTCAATTAAACTCAATGATGCTTGAGCTACTGTGCTATCTGCCTTCCATTTTTGATGCCCACCCCTACCTTAGAACCAAGTGCTCTCCAACCTTCTCTCCATTTACATCTCATCTCCATGGTACATTTCTAAACCTTACAAAGAACAAAGTTTTCTCTTTTTTTTTTTTTTAATTTTAATATCTTTTTTTTTTTTTTACTTTATTGTTGTTCAATTACAGTTGTCTGCAGTATACTCTCCTCTCCCCTCCCCCTCCAATCCCACCTCCGTCCCCTGCCTCCCTCCTCCCCTTCGGCTCTGTCCATGTGTCCTCTGTAGTGGTTCCTGAAAAAAATTTTCTCTTTCTCTTTAAGCAGTTGTTTTTTCTTGGCATCACTTACTTAACATTTAATACTTACTGTCTAAAATAAAAATATATGTTATTTTTTCATCTGGACTCTTAAAATTTGTTTGCACCTCCTTCAGAAATATGTGACAATTAATTCGATTAGACAATTCAGGATCATGTTGTACTTTGAAGAACTTTTATCATTTTAATTAGATCGCTATCTGTGTATTATCTGCTTCCTATCGGGACAGCAATACATCTGTCTTGTTCATTTCTGTGTCCTCTATGCCTGCACAGACCCAGTGTGAAATAAACACCCTGTATGTTTGCTGAATAATGGATTGCTGGTGTTGGCTATAGGAATTTAGAGAAGAAAAATAAACTGAAGCAAGTGGGAAGCAGTGGGGGCTGAAGGGCTTTAGAGAGACAGAAAAAGCAAAACCTCATAGTAATCAAATTCATTAAATCAACAATTATTTATTGATTGTCTATTCATGGACCCTGCATTGCAGGAACTCATAGTTTATCAGAAAATTTAGAAAAAACATTAAAGTAAGTAATAGCTATGCATGTGGAAGACAGGAAGGATACTAGCTAGAGCAGAGCAGAGGGCCTGTGCAGGGCTGTGGCAATAGATAATGCAGGGTAGCTAATGTGAGACTTGATTATAGAGAGCCTGAGTGACGCGATAAAAAATTTAGAGGTTTTCTATCTTCTTAAAGTCACTAGACATCACAAACAAGAAAAGTAATACTGACACTTCCACATGCTAGGTTTTCCCAGATGATCTCTCATTCCAAAGCAAAGATCTAACCTAAGTCAAGACTTCTCTTAGAGGGATCCCTCTGAGTCAAGGCAGAAAGGCCTTGATGTTCTCTACTTTTAAAATTAGTAAAGCAATACATGTACAAGGTTTAAAATTCAAATAGTAACAGGAAAATATTTAAAGAAAAATAAAAGTCTATCTCTCCCTACCTCCCCCCAATACCACTTCTCACGAGCAACTGACTTGAATTTTTAGTGATTCTAGGGCTCCTGGTGGTCATCTTCATAATCCCAAATTATATTCTAATAATGCTATTTGTTAATTTATCAAGTTGACTTAATATCTATGAATCATCATTGTAAAATATGAGGAAGCTTATTATACCTTCCTTCCCTTCCCTTTCCTACTTCTCCCAACTTTATATTAATATGACGTAATTTTAAGTTTTAGTTTTTTAATGGTTACATTAAAGATTTTAACATAAAACCTCCATTTCTTTTTTTTTTTTAAGATTTTATTTATTTATTTTAGAGAGAGGGGAAGAGAGGGAGACAGAGAGGGAGAGAAACAGCAATGTATGGTTGCCTCTCACATGGCCCTCACTGGGGACCCGGCCCTCAACCCAGGCATGTGCCATGACTGGGAATCGAACCAGGACCCTCTGGTTCCCAGCCCGTGCTCAATCCACTGAGCTATACCAGCCAGGAAAACCTCCATTTCTTGTTCCATGAGACCTTAGACTGTTTCTTGACTACAACTATTTAAGATAAGGAAAGTAGAATTTCTAGTTTTCCCTTCCCCTTTTTCTCTCCCCTTTCATATTTCTGTATCTTTCAGCTTTACCAACACTCACGTAGTGAAAGATTATCAAGAACAGAAGCTAAGAATACAGAGTGGGGCTAATACAGAGTAGGTTCACAGTTGTGAGTACATGAAACAGTTTATTCGTGCATTATCATTTATTATTATATTATTTTTCTATACAAACAACTGTAAACCTACTTTTGCTCCACCTTTTATTACAGTATCAACAAAAAAAAAATGTACAAAAATTAGGGTAACTCCAGAAGGCGAGGGCATGAGACTGACAGGATGGCAATTACAGTCTGCTCAAGATGATGCTGCTCAGATGAATGAATTTTTCATCATACCATTAATATCAACTATATTAATAATCCTTTTGATCTCCACTAAACTATATCATCTCTACTATCACTACATAGGTGATGAACTCTCTTACTTAAGTGCTATATAACTTTAATATATATTTTTAGTGAGTTTCTAAGGATGGTAGACTCCCTTATTCTACATTTGGCTGCAAATAGCTTTATTTTAATCATATTCTTAATAATAGCTGAGTTGGAATTAGTAAATTAATAATAATTTTCCCTTGGTACTTTGAAGATTTTCTTTCATTGTCTTCTGTCATTTAGTATTGCTAGTAAGACTTTATTTTTTAGCCCTGGCTGGTATAGCTCAGTGGATTGAGCACGGGCTGGGAACCAAATGGTCCCGGTTCGATTCCTAGTCAGGGCACATGCCTGGGTTGCAGGCCAGGTCCCCAGTAAGGGCCATGTGAGAGGCAACCATACATTGCTGTTTCTCTCCCTCTCTTCCTCCCTCCCTTCCCCTCTCTCTAAAAATAAATAAAATCTTTTTAAAAAAAGACTTTATTTTTTAATTTAACTTGTTATTTTGTAGGTAATGTTTTTTATCTCTCTGGTAAGTCAAAATTTTCTCTAGCTCTTTTTAAAAATGTATTTTATTGATTATACTATTACAGTTGTCCCATTTTTTTCTCCCCTCTATTCCCCTCCACCCTGCACCCTCTCTCCCAACAGCATTCCCTCCCTTTACATGTCCATGGGTCGTACATATAAGTTCTTTGGCTTCTCCATTCTCCACAGGATTCTTAACCTCCTCCTGTCTATTTTGTACCTACCATTTATGCTTCTTATTCCCTGTACCTTTTCCCCCACTTTCCCCACTACTCCTCCCCACTGATAACCCCCGATGTGATCTCCATTTCCATGAATCTGTTGCCATTCTAGTTGTTTGTTTTTGTTTTAGGTTCAGTTGTTGATAGTTGTGAGTTTGTTATCATTTTCCTGTTCATGGTTTTTGGCCATCTTCTTTTTCTTAGATAAGTCCCTTTAACATTTCATATCATCAGGGCTTGGCGATGATGAACTCCTTTAACCTGACTTTATCTGGGAAGCACTTTATCTGCCCTCCCATTCTAAATGATAGCTTTACTGGATAGAGTAATCTTGGATGTAGGTCCTTGCATTTCATGACTTTGAATACTTCTTTCCAGCCCCTTCTTGCCTGCAGGGTTTCTTTGGAGAAATCAGATGATAGTCTTATGGGCACTCCTTTGTAGCTAACTGTCTCCTTTCCTGTTGCTGCTTTTAAGATTCTCTCCTTATCTTTCATCTTGGCTAATGTAATTATGATGTGTCTTGGTGTGTGCTTCCTTGGGTCTAATTTTTTTGGGACTCTCTGAGCTTCCAGGACTTCCTGGAAGTCTATTTTCTTTGCCAGATCGCGGAAGTTCTCCTTCATTATTTTTTCAACTAAGTTTTCAATTTCTTGCTCTTCCTCTTCTCCTTCTGGTATCCCTATGATTCAGATGTTGGAATGTTAAGTTCCTAAACCTCTCCTCATTTTTTTGAATTCTTGTTTCTTCATTCTGTTATGGTTGAATGTTTATTTCTTCCTTCTGCTCCAAATCATTGATTTGAGTCCCAGTTTCCTTCCTGTCACTGTTGGTTCCCTGTACATTTTTCTTTATTTCTCTTTGCATAGCCTTCACTTCTTCCTTTATTTTGCAACCATACTCAACCATTTCTGTGAGCATCCTGATTACCAGTGTTTTGAACTGTGCATCTGATAATTTGGCTATCTCTTCATCTCTTAGTTCTGTTTTTGAAGCTTTGATCTGTTTTTTTCATATTTGTTTGTCTCAGCAACCTGTATGTAATAAGGGCAGGGGGGAGCCTTAAGTATTCACTAGCACAGGATAACCCATATCATTGCACAGTGGTGCTATAGGTAGGGAAGGAGTCTGAGAGGGAACAACGCTGCTTTATGGGCTCCTAGCTGGCTTTCAATCACTTCTGCCACTACCCACAAGCAAAGTGGGCCCTTCTGGTGCTTTTGGGAGCCGACCAACAGCCAACCCTTGACACAGTCGGCATGGATGAGACGCATCTATACAGCAGAAGTGACTGTGGCTGGATCTCTTGTATATCTCTCCTTACATGCTTACTTTTGCTAATAACTGGTGGTGAGATTTTTAGATACTGGTACTTTACTACTGAAAATTTGCACAGTTCCTATGATATTGCCCGGAATGACTTGCTGACTACAGAACAGAAGTCCCTAACAACCCTAATGCTGCCTACTTCCCCCACCTGGAAAGTTAAGGATTAAATTAAACTATGGGCAGACCAGCTGCCAGAATGCTGGAGGAAGCTGTTGCTGGGAATGCCCCCTGAGCAGTTACCACTTGAAGGCTCAAGATTTATTAGAACCACTACCCCTCCCATACCCTGGACAGGGATGTTTATTAATAAGACCAGATGAATAGAGAAGGAAGAAGTTTTAGTTAAATATAATGATCTGAGTACCTGAGAGCAAATACAAAGAATAGCCCCCCTCAAGATAAATAGTCAAAAGACCTAGGCTAAAAACTATTAATCTAACTCAGACTATTCAACCTCAAAGAACAAGGACTAACTTTTATACAAACCTTTAAATCACTCCTTGCACCCCTTTTAACTTAGAACAATCCCTAGGACCTTAATAGACACCTAGTTATTGATACCTGAAAGTCTGTGCCTGACACTATTCTTAGCTATCTGATTGATAACCCTCTTGATCAAAACAAACTTTTGTTCAGCATAAGTAAAATCTGAAATGTTCTGTACTTTTTCTGATTGCTTATGTATTAGCTTTTTCTGCCTGGGTGATAGTGCCATGCACCTGTTTCTCCCAATAATTGTATAACCCTCCCTATAAAAATAAAAGAAAAATTCTTTCTGTGAGTCAGTCAGATCCAAGAGGTCTGGCTGTCCTCCGGCACTCCACTGAGGGTGTCTGACTCTGTTTCTTTTGCCAAGCCATCCCTCCTTCGGGGACCCTGAGACCCACCGAGGGCAGGACCCCAGCAGTGGGGGATTGGTGGGGGACCGGCATGGTGCTGACTCCCGGGTGGGTGGGTTTGTGTATGTTCTAGGACACTATGGGTCTCTCCAATGATCTCTCCTGTGAGACTAGGGGTTTCTCCTGCCACTGCCACCCTCACAGGTTTTTACAGTCAGAGGTTTGAGGCTTTATTTCCCCATGCTGGAACCCTGGGTTGTGCAGTCTGTCTCACTATCCAGTTGTTCTTCCCAGTTTATCTGCAGGCAAATGTAGGACCACCAGGTCCACCAGCCACCACCTTGCCTTGAGTCCTCTCCACCACTCCTACTGGTTTGGATGAATGTTTCTTCTTTACCTCCTTGGTTGTTGGACTTCCATACAGTTCAATTTTGGGGCAGTTCTGGTTCTTTTTTGTTTTTAAATATGTTATTGTCCTTCTTTTGGTTGTGCAAAGAGGCAAAGTGTATCTACCTACACCTCCATCTTGGTCAGAAGTCCTAAAATCTCTCTTGCACTTAATATTATGTAGTTTCATTGTTATATGTTTGGGTGTGCATTTATTTTAATTTATTCTTGTCATTACTAGGGGTAAACCTTTGAACTAAGGACTTACGTTTTTTAATATTGCCTCATTTCTCTTAGAGTTAGTGCAGTGCAAGTCTATATTACCAGTATCTAAATCTAACAAAAGTTCAAGTTTCACCCAGTTGCCTCATCTGCCTTTTTTTCCTCTTTCTTTTTTGCTTAAGATTCTCAGTTAAGTATCTTTAAAACTATATGGATTATTTTCTCATATGATCACAAGGTCATTATCACACCTAACAAAATAACAATAATTTCTTGGAATCAACTAATATGGAAACCATAATCAAACTTTCATAATTGTCTTTAAAATGTGTTTCACTGCCACTATTTTATTTTTGTTTGTCTGTTTTGTTTTTTTCTAGAATCGGGATGCAGATGAGATTTATGTATTACATTGAGTTGTTATGACTCTACGTTTTAAACATAAAGCAGCTTCTCCTTCTCCTTCCCTTCCTTTATTTTCATGCCATTGGCTTTTAGAAAAGCCAGGTAACTTGTTCCATACCATAAAATGTTCTGTGTTCTGGAGTTGTTGGTTTGCTTCTTTACTGCACCATTTAAAGTGTCTTTTTCTGCCTCCCATATTTCTTATAAAAGAAATTAGCTCATGCAATTATGGAGGCTCAGAATTCCCAAAATCTACAGCTAGCAAGTTGGAGACTCAGGAGAGCCGATGACAAAATTTTTAGTCCCAAAGTTAGCATGCTTGTGACCTGAGAAGAGCTGATATTTCTATCTGAGTTTGAAGGCCAGAAAAGACCAATGTCCCAGCTCACATAGCCAGGAAGAAGGAGTTGCCTTTTACTCGGCCTTTTTGTTCTATTCAGGTCTTCAGTTGATTGCACAAGTCCCATGCACATTGGAGAGAGAAACCCACTTTACTCCATATACTGATTTAAATGTTGATTCAAGGGGGTGGGGGGAGGGGAGGGAAGAGGATGCAGACAACTGTAATTGAACAACAATAAAGTAATTATTTTTTAAAAAATAAAATAAATGTTGATTCAAACTTTGATCCTCACAGAAAAATGTTTGGCCAAATGTCTAGGCATCCAGTAGCCAGAAAGTTGATACATAAAATTAATCATCACAACTGGTATCACAAAAATAATGACTCTGCATAATTAGAGGAGCCACCTTGGTCCATAGAAAACACAGAACACAATAGCAGAAGGGAAGTTCCTCCCACCCCTATCTCCCAAAGTTAGGGTGCTGAAATAAGAAGAAAGGAAAATGGATGTTGGATGACAAACCCTAAGTGATCCCTATAGTGTCTTTGGCCTTGCCATCAAAAGAGACTAAAATGACTCCAAAGCTTCACTAATACTAGCACAAAAGCATGTCAAATTGGTCAAAAACATGTTGCAGTCAAAGATACTGACATTAGGCAAACCTGACAGTACCATTACTATGGAGTGAGAAAGACATTCTTCAATCACTTTCCCACTTCAACCCCAGCTCCTGCTCCTTTATTACTCACCTTTAATTATGTAAACAATTTTCAACTATGATATTCCTGATACTATAGGTTTTTTGGGAACCACCATGCCTGGTTTCAGAAACTGTAACCGCTCCCCGCCCCACCATGCTAAGGCTGAGTAAAGAGACCTTGGGACCATAAGCCACTAAGGAGACAAGCTTATCTTCCTGGCAGGGGCACTGCCTCTACCCCCTTTTACTTAACCCCGCTTGGCCCAGGGCAGATGAATGGTAAGCCAATGACGAGTAAGATTCTTCGAAGGAGGGACGACCTAAGACAGGCATGGTCGAAGGGGCCCTCTGGAAAGGACTTGGGGAGCTATAGAAAAAGGGGGTGAGGACCCTCACCCCTCAGCTTTGACATATCCTGAGTCCTCATTCTGTCTTCAAAAAGTCTCCTAATCTCTTGGCTGCCTTACTCCCCCCACCTGACTTAAGCCTGAAACAACGATGGAGGTGGGTGCAGCCCTGAGCATGAATGGGCGGTTCCCCAGGGGCGATCAGGCCTAAGAAAGAATGCATAGGATCCTGTGAAACCTGCTTTGCTAAGAATGTCCTCAGTTTTCTGATATGGGCCCAAGCATACAATGAGTTTGCTTCCCAAAGTTTTATGGCCCTTTAGCTAACTGACCCTGGCTCAGAATAAGCCCTTACAGTTCTTTGAATGTTATCTATTGTTTGATCATTACTGCTTGACAATGATGAATGAAGATCTTCCTTGAGGTAATGCTCCCACAAAAGCGATGAAAGCCTGCCCAGGCAAGAGTCAGGGTGCTCTCTCACTCAGAGTGGCCATGCTGTCCCTTTTTCTCCACAGGACTTCCGCAGTCTGTGTGAATGTGTTCATCGCTTCCACAACACCTCAGACACTGCTGATCAGAGTCCGAATCAAAGGTTTAACTCAAGAATAATTATTCAGGTATTCCTTTAAATTATTTAAAACTAGTGCCCATGTATACTTATATTAACATCTGTAAGATTTAGGATATCTAGGTCAACTTGATTTTACTTTTTATCCTCACCCAAGGATAGAAACACTGATGTGAGAGAAACCTCAATTAGTTGCCTCTCACAGAGGTCCCAACTGGAGACCAAACCCACAACCCAGGCATGTGCCCTGACCAGGAATTGAACCAGCGACCTTTCAGTTTACTGGAATACTCTCCAACCAACTAAGTCACACCAGCCAGGCTAGATCAATTTGATTTTTAAATTTGAAAAGATATCCACTAAATTTCTGCAATTGACACTTGTTTTCACAACTCTTACATTGAGGTGGAGGCCATTTACTTGGTTCTGGAAAATAATTCAAGTGACTATAGAAGAAACATTTCATTGTCCCAGGACAGAAACGTCTCACCTGGGAATCATAGCAACAAACCTAGAAATTTCTCTACTTTCAGAGATGTACACATGTTTTAACAAAGATTGGTGGTAGGCAGTGTCTTTGGGAGAATAACAGGAAGAAAATATGTAGATACTTCCCAAAGAAAAACAGGCTCTTTTAATCACATATATTTTCATTTCCAGTTTACTTTTGATCCTCACATTCAGATTTCTTTGAGCCCACAGAAAATTTAATCATCTCTATGCTAAAATTATTCCTATATGTTATTTCCCACTGTACATCTATTTATCAAATCCATATTATGTTTTTTACTCAGGTAGTTGTTTTTTTAAATATAAAATTTGCCAAAATTTCCTGGTTTTCCTCATAGAGAACCAGAGAAACTAGCAGCTATGAGAAGCATTTGCCTTTGCCTCTTGTCTTTTTTGGAAAGACCAGCCTGGTTTTTACTTTGCAAGCCAACCCTTCCTCCTCTGTCAGCACAGGTCATTTGTGTGGCTCTGACTTCACATGACCCTGGCATAACCAATCAGAACACTGCTTCTCTCTGTCCATAGTGATGCTTTCAAGGACAGACATGTGACTCAAGTAATGAGGAGATTCCTCCAGGTCCCTGGAATGGTTAGGGTTTGGCTGAGGTGGCTGCACTATAAAATTGTAATCTTGGTGCTTCAGTGACATAAGACAACTGTGTGAAAAGGAGGCCAACCCAGAGAAGACGGCTGGAAATAACAAGGATCATTGACCACATCATGTGAGCCCCTGACAACATCAATTGAGTCAATTATCCCCCCTAAACGTCTTAATTAATTACATGAGCCAACAAATTTCCTCTTCTTTAGCTAGTTTGGGTTGAGTTTTCTATTTTCAAGTAAACTATTTCTTATATAAAAGCATAGGTTTTAAAAATAATATCCTAAGTTCTGTTTACTTTTTTCATCACGTGTAAAAATGTTCTCTGAAATCACATATATGTGGCGAATGATAACATATACTGAAATTTATTTAAAAACACATTATTTTAATAAAAGTTTTGGGAACAAAGCTATATGTGGTAGAAAGAGCATTCAATTACCAGTTGGGAGACCTGGGTTCTGTCCTGCTTTATGTCTAATTGCAATTTAGAACATGGACATATTACAATTTCCTTCCTGAGTATTGATATAATACGTAGCTTGAGTTGGATTATCTCTAAGGTCACGTCCAACATTAAAATTTTGTGACTCTAAGAAATACAGCTTGGAGGGGGAAAATGGAAAAGATTACACTAAATGATAGGGGGGATAAAGAAGGTAAATCACACCACTTTCAGTAAAACCTGGGTGTTTATTTAAGGTGACAATGTATGAAAGCTTTGATTTGTTGGCCAAAGAAAAAGAAAATAATTGTGGTAGGTTACATTATTGTTTCCCAATATTTCCCATCCTTGTCTAGCAGAGTATTATGTATTCTCACTTCCTCGATGGCAGGCTTGGCTTTATCATTTGCTTCAGCCTGAGATGTGAGTGGAAGTGACGTGTCATGTCTAGCAGAAGCGTTAAGTTAGCTCCTGAGTCACCATGTTCTCTTTCCTTTGCCATGATGGTCCGTGATCTTCCAGACAGGGGCTGGTCCATCAGCCAGGTTCCCAGGGTGAACAGCAAGTGGAACAAAGCTGTAGCTGACCCATGCAGTGTGTGAGGGAGAAAGAAACCTTTGTTTCCATAGGCCATGGAGATTTAGGGGATTGCTTGATAGCACAGCATAACCTAGCCTCTCCTGAATAATCCTGTAAAGGTGACTAAGCAAAATTATAATAAGGTGGTTATACAGATCCTAAAGATTCTAAACCACATTCATAAAGGCTTGATTTGTTCTATGTACATAACAGAGTTAAGGTAATGGTAAAATAATAAGGACTAAGACTGAGGCTACTAGCATTGTATGAATGCGAACATGTTACAATGCAAACATTCATACAATGATTTTTTTCCCAAATTTTTCTAAAACTGATTAGGTTCAACTCTATGACTTAATAGTAGCAAAATATGCTGAAATAGTGCCAGAAGCAAAAAAGATCTACATCTATAAAAATTCAGTAACAGGAAGCTACTTCAAGCCTGAAGGGATTTCATGTAAAAGAAGTTATAGTTGAAATAAGAAATAATGATTTTTAAAAGTGAGGCTGATACTTATGTGAAAGCTGTGAAATCCTGAGACTTAAAAGTAAGTAGTTATATAAATTCCATGAGAAATTGGAAAAAAGGTTAAAAATACCCTCTAGACATAAGGTAACACCTGAAGCAATTATAACAAATTGTGTTTGTAATTGTATGTAAAATATAATTGTAATTACACTCTAGATTCTAAAAGAATATATTGAACACATGTAATTACTTCTTTTGTGGCCAATAAAAATATAGATAACTATTTCACGGGGCATTATAAAGGATGAATTACTGATTGCGGGCAATTTTATGTGCCATGTTCTGAACTAAGGACTAACTAAGCTGAAGAAAAAAAAAACTTAGCTTGCAATTAAAAATGCTTTGCAGACAATAATGGAGACTATTGTATAATCAAGGAGTTTTGTACAATTAGTGTCTAGTAATCTTGAAAACAATCTCCTTGAAAAAACTATCACAGGAAAGTTGAAATACAATTAACAGTTGGCTAGAATTTCTAAATTTTAGTCCTAAAATCAGTAATAATGCAAATAAGCCACACTATGTAACTATGAAGACCTTCAGAGAATAATGTCTGATGCATTACTTCCACATCTCAAATCTCAAATATATTTCTCTTTTGGCCAAATCTAGTCCAGTATCATACACCACATGGAATTATGGGAAACATAGTTCCAGTATAACCAGCTGACAAGGCAGAAAACCATGAGGGAGCTTTTATAATTTAATATATTGTAGTTATCTTTCTACTTCTGTGCATATATTTCCATTTTTAAGCATGATTATACAGAATTTTGTAATTGAGTTGTTAATAAATTATTTAAAATATTTTGGTTTACATTTTATTGTAATAAAGATAATGCTATAAATTGTTCCAAGACACCCAAATAAAAGAAATGTATTATTTTTCTATCTGCAGTAGCATCCATGTATATATAGTCCTCTATCTTCCATGTTTTCCAAAGTAGGTAAGATATTTATTATCAGTGGGGTGACCATATATCCCAGTTCCTGCTGATTGTCTTGGTGTAATTAACCCCCTTTCTCTTTCAAAAGTATCCCAGTTAGACAATACATACTGTAACTCTTATATCAGTTGTTATTTAGGTTCTTATCTCATATCTCCACTGGAACCAAGGAGCTTATCTTGATCCAGGAAAATGGGAAAGATATGGAACTTAATCCATAGTTTTTGACACTAATACTGCCAATTTTACTGTTACCCAATTTGGATGCTATCATTGAAACCATCCTCAGAGCCTGGGCTGTAATGGCCAGTTCTTGGTACTCACACATCCATCCCTATAAAATACTATACAGGAGGCACATGGGGTTCTGACCCTCCATAGGTCCCTTCCCACCCTCTGCACTTTCCTTCCTAATCTTGGAGTAATTTAGATCACTCTCAATCTCTTAGGCCAACTTTTTTTGCTTTCTTCTTTAGTATTGACACCATCCATCTGAATTCTCCTTTAGGAACACAGACCACTGAAAATAAAGCCTGAGTTCAAGGTCATGAAACACAAATATGATGATGATAAGACACTAATGTCTCAGTAATGCACACTTGTATTGCAATAAATATATATGCATGTATACTTATATGCATATATATGCAAATAGTAAATGTATATGCATGTATACCCTTATGCACGTTTATTTTGGTGAATATGTGTGAGCATTTCCACAGGATCAATTCACAGAAGTGAAATTCCCAATCAAAATCTACATATATATTCCAAACCACTTTACTGAGGTATGATTAACATAGAAAAAGCTGTACATATTTGATGTATACAACTTGATGAGTGTATAGATAAGTATACACATGTGAAACCATTACCACAATCAATGCCATGTCATGAACGTATCACCTCCAATTGATTCTGCCACCCCATTGTGTGTGTCATAAAAACATCTAATATATGATCACTGTCACAGCAAATTTTTAAGTACATAATGGAATATTAGCTATAAGTACTATTCTGTATAATAGCTATCCAGGACTTACTCATCTTGAATAACTGAAACTTTGTACCCTTAAACCAGCACTTCCCCATTTCCTCCTCTCTCCGGGCCCTGGTCCACGATTCAACTCTCTGCTTCCAAGTTTGACTATTTTAGATTCCTCATATAAGTGGGATGGTGTAGTATTTGTTCATCAGTGACTGACTTATTTCACATTTAGCTTATTTTTTATAGGGTTCCTTCCTTCCTTCTTGACTTCCTTTTCCTTCCTTCTTGCCTTCCTTTTCCTTCCTTTCACCTCCCTTTCTTTTCATTTTTTTGTTATTTTACTGTTGGTTGGTAAGATTTTTAAAATTTTAACCTTTTGTCTTTTATGTTTCAAATATATTCCCCAGTGTCAGTTATAGTTTAATTTTGTTTTTGGAGGATTTCAAGTCTGCTAAATGTTACCTTTTCAGCAGCATTGGAAAATTCAGAGATTTTAAATACCAGACAGATAACACAACTAAGTGGTCCAGGCAAGCGGGTGAATTTAGGCATATGCCCTATCAGAGAAACAGTTGCAGGCAATTGCTGCTGTTTATGATTCAGCGTTACTCTTGAGAAACAAAGAGTTACTGGAAATCAGGTTTTAATCAAAATATTCTGACTAAAAAATAGCAACTAAAAAAAGTTTAAAAATATTGTATGAGCCTAATACAACAATTATGAAGGCTGAATATCATTAAATTCTCTTGTTCTTGTAATTTTTTAGTTAATTTGAAGTTTTGAAAAAACCCCATATAATTAGCAAATAATGACAGATGTACTATTTTTATTGTTGTTCAAGTACAGTTTTGTGCCTTTTCCCCCTACCCCAGCCCAACATCCCAGCCCTCCCCACCTCCCTCCCGTTTCCACTGCCCCCCCCCTTATTGTCCATGTGTCGTTTATAATTGTTCCTGCAAACCCTCCACGCTTTTCCCCTGAAATTTCCTCCCCTTTCCCCTCTGGAAACTGTCAGCCTGTTCTCAATTTCAGTGTCTTTGGTTATATGTTCCTTGTTTGTTTGTTTTGTTGATTAGGTTCCTGTTAAAGGCGAGATCATATGGTATTTGTCTTTCACCACCTGGCTTATTTCACTTAGCATAATGCTTTCCAGGTCCTTCCATGCTGTTGCAAAGGGTAGGAGCTCCTTTCTTTCTGCTGCATAGAATTCCATTGTGTAAATGTACCATAGTTTTTTGATCCATTCATTTACTGATAGGCATATAGATTGGTTCCAGCACTTGTCTATTGTAAATTGTCCTGCTATGAACATTGAAGTGCATAGGTTCTTTTGGATTGGTGTTTCAGGGTTCTTAGGATAATCCTAGCAGTGGAATTGCTGGGTCAAAAGGCAGATCCATTTTTGGTTTTCTGAGGAAATTCCATGTTGTTTACCACAGTGGCTACACAAGTTTGCATTCCCACGAACAGTGTACTAGGGTTCCCTTTTCTCCACATCCTCTCCACACTAGTTTGTTGATTTGTTTATGATGGCCATTCTGACTGGTGTGAGGTGGTATCTCATTGTGATTTTAATTTGCATCTCTCTGATAACTAGTGATGCTGAGCATCTTTTCACATGTCTCTGGATCTTTTGTATGTCCTCCTTGGAGAAGTGTCTGTTCAAGTCCTTCACCCATTTTTTAATTGGGTTGCTTGTCTTCTTAGAGTGGAGTCGTGTGAGTTCTTTATATATTCTGGAGATCAAACCCTTGTCTGAGGTATCATTGGCAAATATGTTTTCCCATGTGGTTGGCTCTCTTTTTATTTTAATACTGTTTTCTTTAGCCGTGCAGAAGCTTTTCATTTTGATGAGATCCCACTTGTTTATTCTTTCCTTTATGTCCCTTGCTCTAGGGGACATATCAATGAAAATACTGCTGTGTGAAATATCTGAGATTTTCCTGCCTATGTTCTCCTCTAGGACTTTAATGGTGTCACGACTTATATTTAAATCTTTTATCCACCTTGGATTTATTTTTGTGCATGGTGTAAGTTGGTGCTCTAGTTTCATTTTTTTTTTTTTTGTATGTAGCTGTCCAGTTCTCCCAACACCATTTGCTGAAGAGGCTATTTTTACTCTATTTTATGCTGCTGCCCCCTTTGTTGACAATTAACTGACTGTAGAGATTTGGGTTTATTTCTGGGCCCTCTGTTCTGTTCCATTGTTCTACCTGTCTGTTTTTATGCCAGTACCAGGCTGCTTTGATTATGGTGGCCTTGTAATACAGTTTGGTATCAGGTATTCTAATCCCTCTGACTTTGCTCTCCTTTCTCAAAATTGTAGCAGCTATTCAGGGTCATTCATGGTTCCATATAAATTTCTGAAATGTTTGTTCTATATCTGTGAAATATGCCATTGGTACTTTAATAGGTATTGCACTGAATCTATAAATTGCTTTGGGTAGTATAGACATTTTGATGATGTTAATTCTTCTGATCCATGAACACGGTATATGTTTCCATTTTTTTGTATCTTCCTTGATTTCTTTCTTCAGTGTTGTGTAGTTTTCTGAACACAAGTCTTCTAACTCCTTGGTTAGGTTTATTCCTAGGTATTTATTTTTTTTGTTGCTATATCAAATGGGGTTTTTTTCCTGATTTATGCTTCTGATGTTTCATTGTTGGTATACAAAAATACCTTTGATTTCTGGATATTGACTTTGCATCCCCCTGTTTTGCCAGATTCATTTATTAGGTTAAGCAGTTTTTTGGCAGAGTCTATAGGATTTTCTATGTACACTATCACGTCATCTGCAAACAGTGATGCTTTTGTTTCCTCCTTTCCAATTTGGATGCCTTTTATTTCCTTTTCTTGTCTGATTGCTGTGGCTAAAACTTCTAATACTATGTTGAATAGAAATGGTGAAAGTGGATAACGTTGTTTTGATCTTAGTGGGAAAGATTTTAGTTTCGCCTATTGAGTATCATGTTGGCTGTAGGTCTCTCATAGATGGCCTTTATTATGTTGAGGAATGCTCCCTCTATTTCCACTTTGCTGAGTGTTTTTATCATAAATGGGTGCTGTACCTTATCAAATGCTTTTTCTGCATCTATTGATATGATCATGTGATTTTTGTCTTTGCTTTTGTTTATGTAATGTATTACATTTATTGATTTGCAAATCTTGTACCATCCTTGCATCCCTGGGATGAATCCCACTTGGTTATGGTGTATGATCTTTTTAATGTATTGTTGGATGTGGTTTGCCAATATTTTCTTGAGGATCTTAGCTTCTATGTTCATCAGATATATTGGCCTGAAGTTTTCTTTTTTTGTTGTCTTTATCTGGTTTTGGTATTAGGATGATGCTGGGCTTCATAAAAAGAGTTTGGGAGTCTTCCATCATTTTGGATTTTTTGGAATAGTCTGTGAAGAATAGGGGTTATCTCCTCCTTAAATGCTTTGTAGAATTCTCCTGTGAAACCATCTGGTCCAGGGCTTTTGTGTG
Organism: Micronycteris hirsuta; assembly: GCA_004026765.1. Classification (NCBI taxonomy): domain Eukaryota; kingdom Metazoa; phylum Chordata; class Mammalia; order Chiroptera; family Phyllostomidae; genus Micronycteris; species Micronycteris hirsuta. Next base: position 14,674 of record PVJI01006644.1, on the reverse strand, counting down.
TTGGGAGTTCTTTGATTACTGCTTCAGTTTCATCTGCTGTTATTGGTCGGTTGAGGCTTTTTGCTTCGTTTTCATTCAGTTTTGGAAGATTATATTTTTCTAGAAATTTGTCCATTTCACCTAGGTTTTCAAATCTCTTGGCATACAGTTCTTCATAGTAATTTCTTACAATCCTTTGTATTTCTGTGGCATCAGTTGTAATCTCTTTCATTTCTGATTGTGTTTATTTGTGTCCTCTTTTTTTCTTGATGAGCCTGCTTAAAGGCTTGTTGATTTTGCTTATCTTTTCAAAGAACTGGCTCCTGGAATCATTGATCCTTAGAATTGTGCCTTTAGTCTCTATGTCATTTAATTCTGCTCTGATCTTGGTTATTTCCTTCCTCCTATTTGTTCTGGGCTGTCTTTGTTGTTGTTCCTTGAGTTCTTGTAGGCATAGGTTTAGGTTGTTTGTTTGAAATGTTTCTTTTTTTTTTTTTTAGGTAGGCCTGTATCACTATGAACTTCTCTCAGGACTGCCTTCGCTGTGTCCCATAAGTTTTGGGTTGTTGTTAGTTCATTTTCATTTATTTGGAGAAACTTTTTGATTTCTTCCCTAATCTTATTCTTGATCCATTCATTGTTTAATAGCATGCTATTCAATCTCCATGATTTTGAGTGTTTGGGGTTTTTTTTCTTGGGGTTGGTTTCTAGTTTCAGTCCCTTGTGGTAGGAGAAAATGCTTGATGATTTCAATTTTCTTGAATTTGTTGAGGCTTGTTTTGTGTCCTATCATGTGGTCTATCTTTGAAAATGTTCCATGTGCATTTGAAGAGAATGTGTATTTTGCCTCTTTGGGATGATAGGCTCTATATATATGTTAAGTCCATTTCATCTAGGGCATTGTTTAATGCCACAATATCTTTGTTGATATTTTGTGTGGAAGATCTGTCCATTTTTGACAGTGGGGTGTTGAAGTCCCCTACTATAATTGTGTTGCTGTCAATATCTTTCTTGAAGTCCTCCAAGATTTTCTTCATGTATTTGGGTGCTCCTATGTTGGGTGCATATTATTTACAATGTTTATGTCTTCTTGGTGGATTTTTCCCTTGAGTATTATGAAGCGTCCTTCTGGATCTCTCTTTATGACCCTTTTTTTTTGAAGTCTGTTTTGTCTGATATGAGTATTGCTACCCTGGCTTTTATTCTCCTGTCCATTTGCTTGGAAAATTTGTTTCCAGCCCTTCACTTTCAGTCTGTGTAGGTCTTTTGTCCTGAGGTGAGTCTCTTGTCAGCAGCATATGTGTGGGTCGTGCTTTCTTATCCATTCCGCTATTCTATGTCTTTTGATTGGAGTATTTAATCCATTTACATTTAGGGTTATTATTGATAGGTACTTATTCATTGCCATTTTTCGTACCTGTGTTCCTCTCTCTCTCTCTCTCACTTTTCCTTCCTTTTCTTAAATCAGTCACTTTAGCATCTCTTGCAGAGCTGGTTTGGTGGAGGTGTATTCCTTTAGACTTCTTTTGTCTGGGAAGCTCCTTATTTAGCATTCTATCTTGATTGAGAGCCTTGCTGGGTACAGTAGCCTTGGTTGCAGGTATCTGGTTCTCATTACTTAGAATATTTCTTGCCATTCTCTTCTGGCTTGGAGCATTTCCATTGAGAAGTCAGCTGCTAACCCTATCAGGGCTCCCTTGCATGTTACTTTATCTCGCTTCATGCCTTTAAGTTTCTCTTTGTCTTGGAATTTTGCCATTTTAATTATGATGTGTCTTCAAGTGGACTTCTTTGGGTTCCTCTTGACAGGGACTCTCTGTGTTTCCTGGATTTGTGTGACTTTTTCTCTCATCAAAGTAGGGAAGTTTTCCATCATTACTTTTTCAAACAGGTTTTCTATCACTTGCTCCTGTTCTTCTCCTTCTGGTATCCCTATTATAGGCATATTATTACGTTGCATGTTGTCATGCATTTCCCTTAATCCCTCTCATTGTTCCTGAGCCTCTTTTCCTTTTCCTGTTCTTTGTGGGTGTTTTTTTCTACCTTGTCTTCTAGCTCGCTGATCTGATCCTCTCCCTCATTGAGCCTGCTTTTGATTCCTTCTACTGTGTTCTTCAGTTCAGAGATTGTATTCTTCATTTCCTCTTGGCCCTTATGGATAGTTTCTATTTCCTTTTCTCATATTGATATAGTTTGTGGTGAGTTCATTATAGTTTCCCTCTAGTTTCTGGTAATTATCTGTGAGTTCATTGAGCTTCCTGATAACTATTGCTTTGAATTCAATATCCGATAGTTGACTTGCCTCTATTTCACTTAGAATTTTTTCTGGGGCTGCCTCCTTTCCTTTCATTTGGGGATTGTTTCTTTGTCTTTCCACTGTTTGTGAGACTCTTCTTGTTAGCCTCTGCTTCTTAAATTGATCTGTTCTGACTCCTTGGGTTTATTGTGTTAACTTCTATGGTAGAATACCTGTGAGATTCAGTGGTGCAGTCTCCTTTATCTCCTGAGCTTGCTAGTCTTGGGCTGTCATTCATGTTGGCTCTCTATGTCTTTGGGTTTTGATGGTTGTTGGTCTTTCTTTGGTGGGTCCTTCCCTCTGGCTGGTTAACTGAGGGTCACTCCATCCACCATGTCTTTTATTCTGTTGTGCAGGTGTGGACAGGTTGTGTTGAAGCGGATTCTTTTGTGTGTATAAGGTTTTGAGGCTTCTCTCTCTTGTTCAGTTGTTTGCTGTGGGTAATTTCTCCACCATTTAGTTGCATTTCCAGGTAGGTCCTGGATTGAGGTTAGTGTGGCTTCCCCTCCCTTCTTCACCTTCTTCCATTGTTTTCTGTTGCTGGTTCCTTTGTTAGTGGATTTCCTCTTCCAGCAGGTGTACTGGTGTCCACTGCTCCCACCTTGCAAGTTCTCTGGAGTAGTAAAGTAAAATTTATCTCACTGTGTCAGTTGTTGGGATGACCCCTGTTTGGGTCTAACTCTGGTCTTTTCACAGCTCCAGGTTTTATTGTCTCACCATCTGATTTTTCAATGTCCTCTACAATTTTTGGTCTCCAATCTTCCTATATGCTGGGATACCGTTGGCTGTTCACTCTGTTCCTCAGAAGATCAGCTAGGTGTTTCACTGATGTGCAGGGGAAAGTAGACCCTGTTCCCACTTATCTTGCTGTCATCTTCCTCACTCCTAGGTTCCAGATTTACTTTTTCTTATCTTGTTGTCTTTGTCAAGATCCTCAGAATAAGGTTGAATAGTAGGGATCGTAGTCTTGTTTCTGAACCTGATGACTCCTTGTTAATTATGTCTTTTTTTAGGTTGACTTATTACGTTTATAGAGAAGTTATTAATTATATAATTTATACAGATGATATGATTAAGATGATAATTATTATGATAGCATAGTGTTTTAAGTTTTTGAGCATTTATGGTGGAGGTATGGATTAACTTAATAGATTAATTCATGAAATAAGTAAGCTAGTGAGAAATACAGTTTCAGTAAGTTCATAATTATGAAGGTGTTTCAATTTTTCTGTGGTATCCAACGCACATTCTTGAAAGACTGGTTGGAACGGATGTGCCACTAAAATATAAGATTTCAATGTATAGTTTATATTTGACAACGTTATTTTTACATAAATATATTCTGGTTATAAAGTCAATTATAGTGAAGCTGAGTTAACACCAATTATAAGGGGTTTCTAAGCTTTACATAAAATGTTTACATTTCGGAGACAACTGTAATAGAAAGTCCTAATGCTAGTATTTCTTGCAATGAAGTAAATACTTAGATTACAAATACCATAAATAGCACTGATGAATGAAATAAATTTCAGAATATTACACGTGGGAAGTATAAAGTCATTTATATAAATGGAAAAGTTATATTCAACTTTATATGCATATATAGATATATGTATATTTAGTAAAGGGCTAGAATGGATAATATGTATGAAATTAATGAAGTTACTGCTTTTTGGGGAGAACAGAATAGGGATGATAAGGTAGTACAAAGAGAATTTTGATTAAATTTTAAATGTACTATTTTTAAAAAAAAATTTGTGACGACTTCCTGTTAAGATGGCAGCATAAGCAGACATGGCTCGCCTCTTCACACAACCACATCAAAACTACAACTAAAAACTTCCAGCCAAGATGGAGGTGTAGGTAGATACACTGTGCCTACTCGCACAACCAAAAGAGGAAAAACAATTAAAAAAACAAAAACAGGCAGAACTGACAGAAAATTGAACTGTGTGGAAGTCCAACAACCAAGGAGTTAAAGAAGACATGTTCATCCAGACTGGTAAGCGGGGCGGAGCCGGGCGAAGAGCACACAGCGAGACTGCGGTTTGCGGAGTGGTAAGGGCAATGCGACAGCTGTCTGGAGAGACCCATCTGGCCAAAACACTGCCAGTGCACTCAGCAAAAACTGTGGCTGGCAGACCTGGGCCCAGCAGGGCTGAGACTGGTGGACCGTGCCGTCCCTCATTCTCATGCCCATAAACCGGGAGAAAAAGCTGGGGAGTGGAGCAGACCGGGCAACCCACCATTGTGGCAAAATAAAGCTTCAAACCACTGATTGAAACACCTGTGGGGGTTGAGGCAGCAGTGGGAGGGACTCTCAGCCTCACAGGAGAGTTCATTGGAGAGACCAACAGGGACTTGGAACTACGCAAGCCAATCCACCCTGGAGTCAGCACAGAAGAGCCCAACTTGCTTGTGGGTAGCAGGGGAAATGCGGAGAGCAGAGCAAGTGCCATTGTTCCCTCTCAGGCCCCGCCCCCACAGGCAGTGTCACAACACAGAGACATGGGTTACCCTGCCCTGGTGAACACCTAAGGTTCCGCCCCTCAAAGTAAAAGGCGCACCAAGAAAAGAACAGATCAAAGCTCCAAGAAAGATATAACTAAGTGCCCAGGCTGGTGTAGCTCACTGGATTGAGCGCGGGCTGTGAACCAGAGGGTCGCTGGTTTCCCAGTCAGGGCACATGCCTGGGTTGTGGGCCAGATCCGCAGTGGGGGCCATGTGAGATGCAACCACACATTGATATTTTACCCCATCTCTTTCTCTCTCCATTCCCTTCTGTCTAAAAATAAATAAATAAAATCTTAAAAAAAAATACAACTAAGTGACAAAGAAATAGCCAACCTATCAGATGCACAGTTCAAAACCCTGTTAATTAGGATGCTCACAGAATTGGTTGAATTTGGTCGCAAATTAGATGAAAAAATGAAGGATACGCTAAAGGAAATGAGAGGAAATGTGCAGGGAACCAATAGGGATGAGAAGGAAACTGGGACTCAAATCAACGGAGTGGACCAGAAGGAAGAAAAAAACATTCAACCAGAAAAGAATGAAGAAACAAGAATTCAAAAAAATGAGGACAGGCTTAGGAACCTCCAAGATATCTGTAAATGGCCCAACATCCGGATCATAGGGATGCCAGAAGAAGAGGAAAATCAAGAAATTGAACATTTATTTGAACAAATAATGAAGGAGAATTTCTCCAATCTGGCAAAGGAAATAGCTTCCAGGAAGTCCAGGAAGCTCAGAGTCCCAAAGAAGCAGGACCCAAAGAGGAACACACCAAGGCACATCATAATTACATTACCCACGATTAAAAAGAAGGAGAGAATCTTAGAAGCAGCAAGAGAAAAGGAGACAGTTACCTACAAAGGAATTCCTGTAAGACTGTCAGCTGATTTCTCAAAGGAGATGTTCCAAGCAAGAAGGGGCTAGAAAGAAGTATACCAAATCATGAAAGGCAAGGACCTACATGCAAGAATACTCTATCCAGCAAAACTTTCATTTAGAATGGAAGGGCAGATAAAGTGCTTCTCAGATAAGGTCAAGTTCAAGGACTTCGTCATCACCCAGCCTTTATTATATGAAATGTTAAAGGGATTTATATAAGACATGGAGGGATATCAACAGGGGAGTGGGAGGGGGAGAGGAGGAAAATGTACGAAGAAAAAGTAGCATAAACGGTAGGTAGAAAACAGACAGGGGGAGGTTAAGAATAGTATAGGAAATATAGAAGCCAAAGAACTTATGGGTATGACCCATGGACAAAAACTAAAGGGCAGGGAATGGGGGGGATGTGGGGCGGAGGGGACTAAAGGGGGGAAAATGGGACAACTGTATCAATAAAATATATTTAAGAAGAAACCCCCCCTCCAAAAAAAATCATTTTATTAAGTAGTTTGTTCGCCATGTTTAAATTCTTTCACTTACTTTTTTTACTTTAAGGGTGGATGTTATTTTAAGTGGAAACCCCAAATGATGACAAGTGAAAGCTTTGGCCAAGGCGGCAGAAGGGAGGTGGGGGCTGTGCTAATGCCAGCAAGCATTATAATGAAAGTAATTTTCCTGAGGCAGTGGTGACAGAGAACCAGTGTCCAGACACGAGGTTCCTAAGTGGCAAGAGGAATGGTACAAAGCATCTAACTTGGTGTGAAGTGGAGCAGTTATGGCAAACATAGTAAAAGCAGAAGCAGCAGTGCGGCTCCCCTACAATGGCACTCTACTCTTCCTTACACCATGTCAGTACACTTTGGAATTCAGTGGTTTCCTGGCCTGAGAAGAAGCTCTCTTGATTAACTTGGTTCTGCACCGTGGCATTTTGAGTCATTCCTGAAAGCTCTGTCAGTTCTCAACCATTCTATGCTCAGGTTAATATTCTGTTTAAGAACAAGTTCTTTTTTGCTTAATTAGAATTAACTCTGTTCTCTGTACTTTACTGGGCCTTAATGCATTAATACAGTAGACCTTAATATATTAGGTAATGGTGATGGTTCTAGGATGGTAAGGACATTGTCAAAAACAGTTCAGAGTCTGAGATTTCACTCCATTTCCAAGCAAGAGTTAGACTGCCAGCATTTCATGCATCCTGGCAAAAGACATGAGACTGCTGGATAGGAGCCAAACAAGTTTACACTAACAGTACAAGCAGCACGAGCTTCATGTTCTTGTCAGTTCCCGTTGCCCCTTAAGTCCCAAGGGAGTGGCTCAGGTGGGTGTTTGGGCATACAGTGGGTTTGCATCACAGCTGAAGAACCCCAAGTTTAGGGTACCTGAATCTTTTGTAATGAGTTCAAGCAAATCTGCCCAACTTTTGCTCTAGAGGGAACATTATCTTTATTATACTGGACAGCAGACATACCTGCCTTCCTCTTGAGAAGTCATAGTATCTTCCAAGTCTGTTCACTATATAAATCTGCTTGGAAAAAGAGTCTGGAAGAAAGGTTTGTCAGAGCCCCTCTCTGCTCATAAGGTGTGAGAAATGTAAGAAATTCATGGAAAATTGTCTTCCAACAGACATTAGTCAACTTTTCATTACAACTGTAGCCATTCTTCTTTCAGAGCCCAAACCAGTTTTTATCTTTTAAAAATTCACTTTAATGTAATCATGGAATTGAACAAACATTTGTACACAGTCAGAAACTAATTGAAAGCACGGTTTCTATTCATTTCAGCCATGAGAAAACACCATAGCAGTCATCATTAAAGGTATCCATCCATAAATTATTTTATTTCTCATTAAATGAGCACAGAGTCATTAGCATATTAATAACAGATATGTTTATTATTACATATCCATCAGTGCGGCTTTCAATACCACTTGAAACATGCATATCATCCTAGAGACGAATCAGTTTTCCAGTGCTTCTTATTTGATACATTACTGCAAAGCCATTATAAATTACTGAGGAGGTATTTGGTTAAAAAAATAAACAATAAATCATACTACCCATATGAATCTACTCTTGTTATTGGACAAGAGTTTAACAGTATTTATCTGGTAATTCCTATGTTAACTGGAAAACATCACAGATGTATTGCCATAAATTTCTTTTATACTGGTGCAACTTTCTACACGTTTTGCTGTTTTATAAAGTCATTCATTATTTTAGCAGGTAGTTTGATGCAAAGATTGTACTTAATTTATGGAAGTCCAACAAACCTCTAAATATTTAAAATTAAACCAATTATCAATGAAAACCCACTGACACACATACTTTTTGAAAATATGTTTTTTGAAACTTCTATATTTAGTCATGGCAGTAAAATAATTCTCTCAAATTAAGGCACTAAAAGCTCAATGCAACGCCCATTGAAGTGTTCTAAGAATAATTTACATTTCAAACAGTGCATATATTTCTTATATGTTTAACTTAATGTCTTTATCACTTAAAACCACAAAGAAATAACATACAATAACAGAAATGATGTACCCCACAAAATGTTTTTAAACTTGTTTTTTTTTTTTGTACAGTTAGTTTCTAATGTCTCTAATAGTAAAATAACTCAATATGGCTTGGCAAAAATGCATAGATTAAATGTAATTTTTTTTGCCTTCTCCCATTCCCCAATCTACAAACTTGCTGAAACACATACAGTATTTTGTAAAGCATAATGTAAAATATTTATTTTCCATCAAGTCCACCATGGGCAAACAACAGTAAGGCTTTTAAATTCCACAGTGAGGCACTGAAGTCAAGTGATGTCACTGCTTTTTTAAAATAGTTTCATATAGTCTTGCAAGAGCACAAAAACTGAAGTCATTTAAAAAATTTCAGTTGTCTCATTTTGAGATATTTTCTTTACTCCTTCCATGAGCTGATCTTGATAGTGACGGCCATTCCACTTAAAAGTGAAAGTTCCTTCCTCTCACTCATATGAGGAAACTGTGTTCTATCATGATTGACAGGCGTTTTCTTAGAAATTCAAAAGGCAGCACCTTTTTAAAAAATATATATCTAGCTAAGCTTTCCCCCAATTGTACTTGCATTACATAGTAATAATTAATTCTAATCTACCTGTAGGCAAACTTGCAAAAACAAAACAAAACAAAACAAAAAAAACAAACAAAAAAACAGCTCTTGATGTGCTTTTGTGCCAAAGCAATGACAGAATAACAGCAATCTTAACCCTGAAGCCTGTGATATTGTGTCAAAGGAATAGCCTGTCTGCTCTGCATGGTTAAAGAAGCCTGGTTTATCAGGTAGCATCCACACAATTCCACAAGGTGCTAGGCCACACGGTTAGCTGTTGGTGGGAAAAAGACAAAAAACTGTAATTTAAAAAATGCACTCTGTTGGAGGGAAAGGTAAATTACATCACATTTACCTCTAATAATCAACAAATAAAATTTGAAGAACAAGAAAATAGAAAAATACACTTAGTGTTATCTCCTTTTTGTTTCTACTGTATTTCAAAATACATATATATTTTATAAAGCTATAATAATCAATTTTAAATTACTTTAATTTTTACTTATTTTTGGTCAATTTTAAATAAAATTATATACAGCTTTTATACTACACAGGAGGGACCGATATAGGATTCTACAGAGGTAAGTCATAAGTAAAGCAATAATACATTGGAGTAGTATGGCAGCTGAAGAATACAGAAAGAAAAATGGGTATGTCTCTTCTAAGAATTAGAGTTGTTTACTGGCAACAGGGAGTGATGAAATGGGATGAATTAAAGATAGTCTTAAGCCTGCTTGGAAGACTTGGGTGATAGTACCAGAGAGGCAAATATATCTCAGCTTCTATAGTCAAATGTCCTTTTTTTTTAAAGATTTTATTTATTTTTAGACAAAGGGGAAGGGAGGGAGAAAGGGAGAGAAACATCAATGTGTGGTTGCCTCTCACACGTCCCGAACTGGAGACCTGGCCTGCAACCCAGGCAAGTGCCCTGACTGGGAATCGAACCTTGGTTCACAGGCCCACACTCAATCCGCTGGGCTACACCAGGCAGGCAAATGCCCTTCTTAATAAGGATTACACTCCAGGGAAAGCTGGTATTTGGTACAGGAGAAAAAGCAAAGGTTTTATAATTAGATGTAAATGGGATCTGATCCTGACTACGCCACTAGTTAGCTGTGTGATATTGTGCAAGTTGTCTAATTCCCTTCAGCCTCACTTAGTCATGTCAAAATGAGAACTTAATGAGTATCATAACCTCTCTTCAAGAAAGGGTTTAGTCCCTGGCCAGGAAGCTCAGGTGGTTAGAACACTGTCCCAATATGCCAAGGTTATGGGTCTGATTCCTAGTCATGGCACATACAAAAATTAACCTTAGAATGAATAAACAATAAGTCGAACAACAAATTGATGTTTCACTCTCTTCCTTTCTCTCTAAAATCAGTAAATGATATTTTTAAAATAGTAAAAATAAAAAGGGTTTAATTATGTCCTATAATTGTTTTTATAGCATACAGATATTTTGAAAAAGTTCCATCGAAACCAGTTAACCCCAAAAAGGATACTTAACTAGGCCCTGGCTGGTGTAGCTCAGTAGATTGAGCACAGGCTGTGAACCAAAGGGTCGCTGGTTCGATTCCCAGTCAGGGCACATGCCTGGGTTGTGGGCCAGGTCCCCAGGAGGGCCATGTGAGATGCAACCACACATTGATGTTTCTCCCCACCTCTTTCTCCCTCCATTCCCTTCTGTCTAAAAAATAAATAAATAAAATCTTAAAAAAAAAAAAGGATACTTAACTAGGAAGTTTATTTGTAACACCATAGTCCCTGATAATACCAAATAATTTTTGTTTTAAAAAAACTGCCTGGCTGGGGTAGCTCAGTGGATTGAGCGCAGGCTGCAAACCAAAGAGTCGCTGGTTCGATTCCCAGTCAGGGCACATTCTTGGGTTGCAGGCCAGGTCCCCAGTGGGGGTCATGTGAAAGGCAACCACACATTATTGTTTCTCTACCTCTCTTTCTCTTTCCCCCTCTTTGAAAATAAATAAAGCCACAAGATTTTTGAAATGTTAAAGAGCTAAGTATGTGTCATGTATACCAACCAGTGACAAAATTTAACATGGAACTAAAAAAATATTATATTTATAAATGTTAACCTTTAATAGGAACCAATTACACTAATTTTAAAGTCATTTCAAGTCATATATAAATACCTAGCTACAAATGATGCTCTCTATGGGGAAAATAACAATTAGATTTGAATTTTAGTGGTATTATTCTATCAGTTTCATGACTTCTTTTTGTATTTTATTTAATCTTTATTTTATTTTGTTCCATTACCCTTTAGTCCCCTTACGTCCCTCCCCATAGCAATCACCACACAACTTCTATGTCTATGAGTCCTTTTTCCTTTACGTGCAATGTCTCCACCCCATAACAGCCCCACCCCAACTACCTGTCATCCTGCTCTCCAAAGAGTAACGTTTCAATCCTTACCTAGTTTTTCCAGATGTATTTTTGACTACTTTCCGGAAAGACTGATTTGCAGTGGATCTTGTAGAAAGTGTTCGAGGGGATGCACGAACAAAACCAGATGGTGGATTCTTAGGTATCTTCTTTACTAAATGAGTTACCCATTTCTTTTGTTCATCCTGAGAACATGCTAACAGCAGCATATCTCTTGCTGATGTTACATCATAACTTACTATGTTAAGAGAAAAAGTACAATTAAAGTCATATAAAATCTAAAAAAATTCTACTGAATGCATAATTTTATAAGTTCTTAAAATCTGAAAAGATTTACTATGCTTAATTAAGCTTAGACAATATCTCTTTTTCCTTAATTTAATTAAGGCTGAAATTTGAAAAGAAGACATTAGCTATAAACTAATAAAAAATAAAGTCAAATCAGAAATATAAAAAATGCAGAAGTGAAACAAATAAATGTATTTTTAGAATACAAGTTCCTTGTCTTAAAATAGCTATAGTATACGCTTTCCCTCTAGCTGCCTCTCATAAACTAGACCTTTTTTCCCTGACACAGCATGCTGGTTCAGGCAGTGAAAACTAGGCAAGAAAGAAAACAAGTCAGAGGCAAAAACTCCAGAGTGAACTACAGTGGAATTCATTCACAGGTCTTTTCTTCAATTCAGAATAATTTCTTAGTGATCCCCCCTTTTTTAACAGAGGAGGGGATTCTCTTTAAAGATACTATGTACTAAGTTAAATCTATAACTGTAAAATGATAGTTGTATGTTGCTCTACCAGTGTCAAAATATTCTTATAACCTCTTTTCAATTTGGTACAGAAAATGCTACACTTGAAAAAGTTACTGGGACATAATTCTCTAACTTGTAAAAGTTTTTATACCTCACCTTTACATGGAGAAATTAAGTCCTCTTTCTTATCTAAGTGATCTCTGTGGCACTTAACATGGCATCTTCGACATTCTAGGGCAGGGGGTGGCTTAAAAACATGCCAGAGCGGTTTGGCACAGGCCTCACAGTTGGCAGGAAAGTGGTAGAGTGTAGGAATGAACTCATGGCCTTTGTGATTTTGAAAATTAGTTTTTTCAGCTTGTTGTACTGGTTCCATCTCTACATCTTTTCTACATTCACCTTCATTTGCATATAGTATCTATATTCAGGAATGGTAAAAGAAAGAAAATAAAAAAGATTTGTATTTGTACATATACATTTTAAATGTATGAAAGCATTGGTACATATATGTTTACTTCACAAAATATACTTAGCACTTAGGTAAAATATTTTCTAAAATTATAATTTCAGATTTTTTACCTGGAATATTTTAGGAATTTCTTCAGTTTCAGCTCTGTACACATCTCCTTGGGTTACGGGTCGAACATGAAACAGTTTACTAAAATGAAAATAAATATGGTATAGGCCACCATAAAAACTCATTTACAGTAAAAGATATTAACAAACCTTTCTTTCTTTTTTTTTTTTTTAAGTAAAGATTTTATTGATTTATTTTCAGAGAGAGGAGAAGGAAGGGAGAAAGAGCAATGTATAGTTGCCTCTCACATGGCCCTCATTGGGGACCTGGCCCGCAACCCAGGCATGTGCCCCGACTGGGAATTGAACCGGGACCCTCTGGTTCCCAGCCTGCGCTCAATCCACTGAGCTACACCAGCCGGGCCTAAACAAACATTTCTTGAAATTAGTCATTAGAAAAATGCAAATTAAAACCACAGCAGGTATCACTATACACCTATCAGAACTTTAAAAATAAAAATACTAATAAATCAAATGCTGATGAGGATGCAGAGAAACCAGATCACTCATACAACTGTGGCAGAAATGTAAAATTGCAGAGCCATTCTGGAAAAGAGTATGGCAATTTTTTATAAAACTGAACATGTGCTAATCATATGACCCAGCAATTACACTCCTGGGTCTTTACTCCAGAGAAATAAAAATTAATATCTATGTGAAAATCTGTACATGAATGTTCGCAGGAGTTTTATTTATAATAGCCAAAAAACTGGAAACAATCCAAATTAATGGTTAAACTGTGGTACATCCAACTATAGAATACTTCTCAACAATTGAAAGAAAGAAACTACAACTTGGATGGATCTCAGAGGAATGACACTGAGTAAAAAAAATTCAAAAGTTTACATCATATTTGATTCCATTTATATAACATCCTTGCAATGACAAAATTACAGAAGTGGAGAACATGTTAGCAGTTGCCAGGAATTGAGGGGGGAGGGTGGGTGCAGAAAAGGCACTTCCTGTGGCTATAAAAGGGTAAAAGAGGGATCCCTGTGATGGAACTGTTCTGTATATTTGACTGTGGTGGTGGTCTTAAGAATCTGCACACAGGAGATGAAATGATTGTATACATAAAAAAGCCCCGTGAAATAAAAAACCTATAAAAATAAATAAATAGCATACATTAGTGGATTCAAAGTCAATATATGAAAACAAATAGTGCTGGAACAGATATTCATATGGAAAAAAACCAATCAGATAGTCATATGGGAAAAAAAACTAACTTCAATTACTACGTCTTTCCAAATAAAAAATAAATCTGAGATCAATCATAACTTAATTGTAAAACATAGACCAATAAAGTTCCTAGAAGAAAATTTCTTGAACAGACTGCAAAAGACAATAATTATTTTAAAACACCGATAGTCTCTGTTAAAAGATACTGTAAAGAAAATGAACAGATAAGCTGTGTATTGGGAAATATTTGCACTACATATTTCTGTTATTGAATTTATATCTGGCATACATACAGAACTTCTATAAAACAATCTTAAAAAGATAAGTAGCCCAAATTAAAAATGGGCATAAGACTTGGAGACACTTAAAAAAAGACATACAACTAGTCAATAAGTGCATGAAAAGATTCTTGGCATAATCAATCATGAGAAGAACACAACATTAAAACAACTAGATAACATTTCTTTCTTTTTTCTTGAATTTATTGGGGTGATATTGGTTACTAAAATTATATATTAGATTAGCCAAAAGGTCTGTTTAGTTTTTCCATAAAAGACACATTTTTCATTTTTACTAATAACGTTATTAATATGGATATTTTGAGTATGTTGGCTGTCTCCTGTGTGGTATAATGTTGATTTTCTCAATTAATGTCTTATTTGGTCACTATCAACTTCAACTGGTTCACCTGACCATGGAGCATCGTCCAGTGAGAAATCTCCAACACAAAACTTTGCAAACCACTTTTGACATGTTTGATTAGTCACAGCATCTTCTCCATACACTGCACTAACCTTTCTTTACATTTCAGTTGCATTTTTATCTTTCTTGAAATAATAAAGCATAATATGCTGAAAACATTGCATTATTTTTTTCTTCCATCTTCAATATTAAAATGGCTACACAAAAATTCACCAATTTTGATGTTATTTTTTAAATGCATGCTGGTATGACAGCTGCCACAATACAATCTAACAAAATTGTCTCAGATGAAGTTAAAGACAACTAAGCACTAT